>WIXG01000518.1:0-44175 GCA_009869945.1 Mesaphorura yosii
CAAGATTTGCTTACTCAAAGACACAGGCAGGGGCGCAGGCATTTTTCTCGGTCGTTAGTTCATGTGGAGTGGCACCAACTACAACCCCCACAGCTCCTGCTCGGGCTCCATGTCCTCCACGAGCTCCTCTTCCTCCCCTCCACCGTGCCTCTTCTCTGGAGTCACGCCGTACTGAACGATGCAGAAGATAAGGAAGACGTACAGCAGCGCCCTTAAGTCCCACTCCCACCCCTGCCACTTGCCGTCCAGCATCGCGTACCCCGCCGCCATCCACGCAGTACGGAGACGAACGCCGCGGATGTCACGAGGCTCCTCCTCCGATGGCACGAGGGTCCTGCAACGCAAAAGCGGACAAAAATAAGTCAAATTTCTCGTACGTTGTTTAAATACTAATGTAGCGAAAAACAAAGGAAATTGGCTTACTGGTCCTCCTCCGGCTCGCTGCACTGGTCCGAGTCGGCCTCGCTGTCGTTTTCTATGTCCGCCTCCACCCCAGACTCCACGTCCGACTCGTACCCGCCGACGAAAACGTGCGCCATCTTCATTAATGCTTGATTTCCGACGCTTGATAGACACTTTGATGACGCACGGCAAATTTGTGCTGGAAATTTGGATTTTAGACTGGACGTGGGCTTCTTCTTGCTTTAAACAGAGTTCAAATCAGCATGGCACGGGACGGGCAAAACTATCGTTTTTGAGTTGTGCAGTCGAAGTCCGAGTCCGCATTAATTTTGCATTCGCATTAACGCACTGCTACTGAAGAGTGTGAGTGAAGACACCTCGCAGACAGACGGAAGTCGTGTCTCGTTTTCACTGACAACGGACATTCTCGGCTGTTTGACTTATTCTTCTGGGGTCAAACCTCGAATTTCAGTGTCACTTTTATGCCTTGCTGTTGCTTCATTTTATGGACCATTGTGCATCAAAAGCAAAAGTTCTTAGAAACACGGTCGTATTCGCTCTCGCATCCGTACTGCACAATTATGAAATACATTCACAAAATACGTACGGTTCTTAACAAGGGCGAGACACGAGAAGCGTGCATGCTCGTATTTTGCGGCCAGACAGTCATCTACTGGAAAATTACTACCGCAGCATTTGAAATCATAATCATGTCAAAGTCAAGAGTCAACTATGCGGGGGATTGCCAAAATGCGAAACACAAAATGAAAAATGCGGGAATGGAATCGAAATTCGACCAAAGTATATTTTAATTATGCGCGAATAATTCTTTTGTTATTTGGAATGCCGTTTCGAATCAACAGGCAGGACGCAGGAATTCCGAGCGTGGCGGCCGTGGAGCCTCAATTCTCATTTGTTTACGTGTTTCTCTCTCGAAATTCTGCTGGTACGAGATGTGAAATGTTTAGCAAATGTTTACAAGATTTGTGTACTTGAGCGACCTTGCACAACAACATGCAGAGTTACAGAGTGAAAAGAGAAAGCATCCAAGCAATGAGCGAGTATCAGATTACCCCGCCCGGAGCAAAGAGCAGAAGAGTGGCGAAATTGCTTCAGATGCTTCATAATGGCCGTGCGGGCATTGCGTATTGAGTTGCTCATTTATTCGGGATCACGAATTATTTATTCCATAATCCCATTCTCGAGTGACTGTCATCAAATGATCAAACAGCAGCAACAGCGTGATCAAGTAGCGCGCGCGCGCTAATGACACGCTTCGGTGAAATGAAAAGCGAGAAAGCCAAAACCAAAGCAGCACGCTCGCGCGTGCGGTGCGGTAAAAGATTATAGATTTCATTATTTCAAAGCGTGCCTCCTTTCATCTTCTATCATTCTCCTGCCCTGCCATGGGTAATGCATTTAGCGTTTAGCCGACTGCCGCCGGGATACAACAACCGGTTTCGCGAATTCACGAATTATTTCGCTTGTTGGCTTCGACCGAATTAGGAAAATTCGAAACCCAAAATGCATGCGGGCTCTCAACGCAATCTGTCCGTCCACCACTTTGCACCGCAGCTTATCATCACGTTCTTTGTTGCAGGTACAAACCGATGTTAGACGAAGCAATCCGACTGGCCAACATTCCCTCCGCCGTGCAGTGCCTGATTTATCAGCGACCTGGCCACGAGCTGGTGGAACTGCAGCGCGGCAGGGATTTCGACTGGAGCGAGGCCATGGAGGGTCAGGCACAGCGCGGGCACGACTGTGTGCCGGTGGACGCCGACGACGCGATGTACATCATGTACACTTCTGGAACAACAGGTCAGCAGCTTCAGCTTTGATCTTCTGAATGAGAATGAGAATGCAAATGACGGCTGCCCGCTGCGGCGTCACGCAAATCATTTCAAGCAGGTTCGCATATCACATTCGTTCTTTCGCGTAGGCACACCGAAAGGAATCGTGCGAGCGACAGGCGGCCACAGCGTCGCGCTGCCGTGGACGATGCGGGCCGTGTACGACATGCGGCCTGGCGAGACGTGGTGGGCGGCCTCGGACCTGGGCTGGGTCGTCGGCCACTCGTACACGTGCTACGGCCCACTTCTGTCCAGAATCACCAGCGTCCTCTACGAAGGAAAACCCGTCGGCACACCAGACGCGGCACAGTTCTACCGGTAATCGCTCGTATTGCAATCGTTTAAGGTTGAGTTGAGAAAATATGCATGACTTGCATTTGCAAATTATTTCGCCACAGCGTCATCCAAGACCACGGCGTGAACGGAATGTTCACGGCTCCGACCGCCCTGCGCGCCATTCGCAAGGAAGACCCGGAGAATCTGCAAGCTCGAGGATACTCGCGAAAATCGTTAAGTTTCAAACATCCACCTGTTGCGCTTCGTCTTACTTTGCATATGAAAATGAAACACGTGCGAGCGCGGTCTTTAAGTCTGCTTTTGTCTGCGTGTATGTTGCTTGCAAGAATCCGAAGAAAGGAAGAAAAAGAAACGGATGATAATTTGATGCATTTCTGATCCGATTACGATTTTCTTTGCGAAATTCTGCGGATTACTATTTTTGCAAGCGCTTCCAAATATAGTCTGAGTAGAATGTTCACCTTTTCATTCACGTGCCCGCACCCGCGCATTTTTCGCAGTAGTTTTTCTCTCATAATTAAATTTTTAGTTGCGTGGAGAGGTAATCGAGATTTATTTTCCAAGGAGCATGCATTAATTTTTTATTTCCAGGTTGAAGTATTTGTTTCTGGCGGGCGAGCGATGCGACAATGACACGCGTGTGTGGGGCGAGAAGTCATTCCAGGTTAATTCAAGCTGCTTTTGAGCTTGACTCTTGCCTTGCCATTCATTTACTTCGCCTACTGCATGCGAGGAGGTCGACGCCATTCATTCGTTGCATTCGCAGGTGCCCGCAATTGATCACTTCTGGCAGACCGAGTCGGGCCACGCAATCACGTCCATCTGCGTTGGTCTCGACAAGAATCTGAGCCGACCGGCCGGCACGGGCGGCGTCGCACTGCCCGGAATTCAAAGTAAGACGGATTTAATCCTTTTTACTTTTATATTAATGCCACCGACTGCCAGCCTCTTCTTCCTTGCCAGTGCGATTATGAAATTGTCTAAAATTACACTCGTCGCAAGTCAGAAATCGATTTATGCCGCTCTGCATTCAAACTACGCGAATACGAATTTGAATTTCGGAGTTAACGAAGCCAATTCAGGCTGAAAATGGGAATGAGCAATGCAGTGCAACTTTTTTCATTCGTTTCTTAATTTTTCATTCCGCTCATGTGAGCTTGCGTATAGGCGGCGTATTACGTATGATTAAAGTAATTTAAATTTCGGGACACATGCGCAAACGCCAAAGTCTGGAATTGCCAATTGCGCTGCGTTGCGGTTGCGGCTTGCCTGAATTTGAAAATCCAATCAATTCGACTCGGAATTGAGAAAGGACGGAAATGCCATGAGCGATGAGCACTCGTGGCGTTGGCCGAAACGCGTGACGTCAGCGCGGCGCATGACATCACAGACAAAAAACTAACGACAGAAAGACGAAAGGTGAAAAATGAATGTTAATGATAAAGGTGCATTATTTTTTGGGTTGCAGTGCAAGTGCGCCTGGACGACGGCACCGTAGGGGCGCCCGGCGAGCTGGGACGTCTCGTCTGCAAGCTTCCGCTCCCGCCCGGCTTCATGAAGACGCTGTTCAGGGCGGACGAACTCTGCACGGCGACATACTTCCAAAAATACGACGTAAGTTGAAACGGCTTGCGAGGCTAATTATTTCACTCTACTTTGGCGTTTGGCGTAATTTCCGAGCGCCTGCGTCAATTAAGCAAATGGAACATTTCACGATTCTCCGAACTGCAAACAATTGTTTTGTCGCTGCCCACGTCCGTCAAATTCGCGATTCGCGGCGAATGACGAGTCATTTATTTCTCTGCCCCACCACTGCCGTCACATCGCAATTCTCATCGCACATTAGCGCACAAATTGGTTTCCGTTTGGACGTGGCTGCTCTCCTCCGTTCTACTTTGATTCATCCATCCAAATGAATCCCCGCAAATGACATTAGCCATTCATGATATTCAACAACGCAAAGACAAAGAAAAACCAGCGACAGCCGGAAAATGCGCGGAAACGACGCGGGCGACCAGGCGGGTGATTCTCACAATGGCTTCGCTTTCCCATTTCGCGTGTCGTTCCATTTTATCTTCACGCCTTAATTAATTGGTAACTTTGTGACTGACAAGCGACGACTGGCGCGTGGAATTTCTAAGCGCTCCCGCTAAATACCGCCACGAATAGCCAATAACAATACAAATAATGCACATTTGCCCATTTTGAAAGTTAATCAAATTGTATTAATTTTGTGAAAGCGTGTTTATTGGGTCGCCATTCCATTTTATTTACTTTCAGTGCTCGGCACTTTATTAATTTTCGCTAATTAAAGTTTCGCGAATTTACAGGGTTGCTACGACACGATGGACGCCGGGTTCATCGATGAGGCGGGCTACGTGCACATCATGGCGAGGGACGACGACGTCATCAACGTCGCCGGGCATCGGCTCTCTACGTCGGGCATTGAGGAGGTCATTCTGGAGCACGACGACGTCGCGGACGTCGCCGTCGTCGGAGTGCCCGATGCTATGAAGGGCCAGGTGGCGCTCGCGCTCTTCGTCATCGCGCCAGGCCGCCGCAGTGCAGCAGACGCGGCCGCGGTCGCAGAAGACATTGTCAGCCTGGTGCGAGAGCGAATCGGGCCCGTCGCAGCCTTCCGGCTGGCGATGGCGGTTCCGGCGCTGCCTCGCACGCGATCGGGAAAGACGCCACGCAAGTCGATCGCCCAGCTCGCGGAGGACAACGCATCTGTGAAGGTAAAGATACGTGATTAGCTTGGAAACATTGAGTTTACGGCACTTCAATCGTCTTGCTGTGCTTCTTTTGCAGATTCCGCCCACGATTGAAGATGTGACGGTGTACGAGCACGTGATAGCGGCCCTCAACAAGCTGGGCTACGGCAAAAATTCCAAAATAGAGCATTAAACTGGAAACTTGTGCATGCTTTTGAATGTTGTGTGCTGGAATAATTAATTTACATGATTAATTAGTTAATAAAGCAAAATGAAGAGATAAATAGTTAAAATTGTCATAATTTATGAGGCTGAGGTCTGAGTTTGATTTGCAAGGTTGAAAAGTCTTTGTGCATCGAAACAGCGAGGCACGAGCATAATTTCTTGCTTGAAGGCGCGGCAGTACAGTTTAAAAACCTTTACGAATTTCGTGTAATTCGTGATTCGTATTTTGATTTCTTCGTGTGCTGAGAAACTTCGAGCTAAAAATCACACGAATACAAATCTCACTGTGCTGTGATGTGATAGTTTCCAAATTTTCCTCGTTCGTATCGCATTCAGGTGGTGATTAGTTTCATTTTCCAAGAAAATGGCGGTGGCAGCCAAAGGCTTATCTCCCAATTTGGTTGGATTGGCTCAAAAGTGGGCAAACAGCTATCGAACAGTGCAAATTCAAACTCTGGGCAGTGGAGGTAAGAGTCAGAAATAATATAAGGCTACCCAGTCGTCTAATTAAGAAGACTAGACTCTAATATTCTTGTATTATCAATTATTAAAGGCTCGGCATTCAGATTTTTGAGTGGTCACTCAAAATTCGACATCGACGCCGACAGCAAGCACTCGGACGAGCATTCTTCCAGCTGCGATGACGAAGGGGTGCCTCCTCCAGGAGTCTTTCGAAACGAGCACTACACTCCAACGTCAGTGCTTCAGAAATCGCTCCTCGCCATAGGCTCCGGTCTGTCGTCCTTCCTCGACCCCACTCGAGCAGGTATTCGAATTCGGGAGCAATTTTCTTAATTCTGGTGTAGCCGCAGTTAAATTGTGGAGGTTAATTCAATTCCTCCACACAGAGTCAATCGCCACATTCGGAGAGGTGACTGCCGAGCTTCGGCTGGGGGCGATTCATGAGGCGATGCTCAGAGACCCCGAAGGAGCTCGGATCCTGCGAGACAAGCCCAGAATTAACTCAAAATCAATCGACCTGGACTACCTGGCCACTCTGCCTGAAGGAACATTTGGCTGGGCGTACATTGAGTTTCTGAGGAAGAACAACGTCACGCCAGACAGTCGGCTGCCCGTTCGGTTTATTGAGAATGCAGAACAGGCGTACGTCATGCAGCGATATCGCGAGGTCCACGATTTGATTCACACCGTGACTGGAATGCCTACGAATATGCTCGGTAAGCTTAAAGCCAAGGAAAGTTAAATATTGGAGCTTTTATTTTATTCTTTTATTCGTAGGCGAAGTGGTTGTGAAGTGGATCGAAGGAATTCAGACGGGGCTGCCAATGTGCGTTACTGGCGGGCTTTTTGGTGCCACGAGGCTGAAGCCCAAGCAGCGGGCTCTGTACATCAGCACCCACTTGCCCTGGGCGATCAAAGTGGGCCTTAATTCCAGACCTCTCCTGAATATTTACTATGAACAACGCTGGGAGGAGCCGCTCCACGAACTTCGAAATTACATCAGCCCGCTTCTGAACACGCCTCCGACAAAATAAACATAATTACGCAATACGCAAGTAAACTCGGCTTGACCGGTGCTGAATATTAAATAAAGAACGTTCTTCTTAATTTTTAATGAAGCAGCATAGCATTTTGCATTTTATTACTCGAGCATCAAGTTTGTTAGTTTTTCGCATTTACAAAACTATTTACCTACTTTTTAGATTTAATTTTTAATGCTTTCTCTCGAATTCGCTTCCGCTGTCGTAGCATAAAATCACAGAATTGGAAACCTTTCTTTCGTAAAGTAAAATCCAAAAATCCTGTCAGAAATATGCGTGCTTAAATATACCAGTATAATAATAATAATTTTGGCCTGACACATTTAAATGCTGTACAAAACTAAATTACTCGTGTTAGTAAGTTAATGAGCGCAGCAATAGCAAGAATAATCGTAATTGTAATACTGTCGTATTCGTAAATCTCCGCCTCTTTCACACAAAATCTTGAAAAGTGAAATCGGTTGTCATTTCCTGCTTTCTGTCTTCTGGCGTTTACGTCGGGGCCGGAAGTGACCAGAGCGTCGCTGTTTTGTCGGCGCTCGTGCTCAAGAAGCTGAATTCGCTCGGGTGCCACCGCCCACAAATCGCCTTGTCTTCGTGCTGAGCCACAACGACCGAGTTGAGGGGCATTGACAGGTCGCCCTGCATGTCCGTCAGCATCAGGCGGTTGTCGTACCTGTGCAAGGCAGGGCAACAAGACACAGTCAGCAATTAGCAACTGATAAGAACTGATAATAGCATAGCATGACATAGTTTTCACTTGCCCGGCAGAGAGCAGATAGTACGCGTTCGGCGAGAAACGCACTGAACGCACATCGGCGCCATGCGGCTTGAACGTTTGAATCTGGCGGTTACCGCGGAGGTCGTACAGGACAATGGCCGAGTCTTCGTGGCCCGAGACAAGTAGCCGGCCCGTCGGGTCTACGCAGACTCCGCCGACGGGCGACTTGATGGTCAGCGAGTTTGGATGTGTGAGTGGAGAAATCATGTTGACGCACCCGCGCGTCCTTAGATCCCAGACGCGAATCGTCTTGTCCTGCGACCCGCTGCAAAACATGACGCCTCCCCAATTGTACAGCGAAGATATCGGCCCTGAAATTAACACATGCGATTTATACCGCGTGGGAGTTTTGACGAGGTGGCGAATCTCGTCTTAATTATTCCTTAATAAATCCAAGGATAATTGCGCGTAGCGTAAATCTTCCCTCGTTAGCAAAAGGCGTGACTATCACTGCGTTTACGTTTATATATTCGCAAGAAATCGAGAAATGTCTTCAGAAGACGCGGGCGAGATTCTGGCAGCTCGCATTGCATGACCATAAATGGTCAATTCTACGACCTGCCTGACTGGCAGGGATAAACAACATAAATTGTCGGATGCCCACTCGCACTCGCTCGCGTATTCGCGTTAAAGAAGGAATTAACCTCGCTTTCGTAATTTCGCATACTTTCGCACGTAATCTTTTAATCTTCTCATGCATCTTCTTACCCGAGTGTCCCGAGAGTGCCTGAAACGGTGTCGCCGTGACGCAGTCGGTCACATAGATTTTGCAGTCGCCGGCGCCTCCACTGACGAGGAGCGAAGATTTATTGCTCAGGTCTTCAATGAAGCAAATGTCGCGCACCGTCCCGTCATGCATCGTCAGCTCGACCTCCTGCGAGTTGTTAAACTCGTTGCGCACGTCGTCGAAACGTGTGAGCTTCACCGTCTTGTCGTTGCTTCCCGTCGCAAGCAAATTCCCGTCCGGCGACCAGCCAAGACAGTAAATCGAACCCTGCATCGAACATTTAATTAAAAAATGCACTTGAAAATCGCGGTCAATTCGCGGGCTCGTTAATTTGTTGTTTGCTTGATTTGCACGGTACGGTCAATTTCTTAATTAATCAGCTCGATTAGTTCGTGGGCGGCTTCAGGCGGGATTAAAATTCGTTGTCGTGAGCGTGGAGACAAAGGAAAATTAAAATCGTGCCGTGCTGCGTGCTGTGCTGAGTTCATTGTTGCCTGCCTTTCTTAATCACTCAGCCATTTTCTTGGCTGCATTCGCATTTGCTTTATTGTTCGATGCTACGACTTACTCGGTGATGTTTGTTCCGTTTGAAGAGGATGTTTGGCTGCTTGGCTGCGTGGGCCTCGGCCACTTTGTGCGTGTCGGGGTAGGCGCATATCCGTAGGGCCTTGGAGTTGGATCCGACGGCGTACACATGGCCGCGTGGGTGGAATTCGGCGCAGCGAATCGCCTGAATGTCTTCCAACGTCGTGACGGGCTGAAACTTTGGCTTTGCTGGGTCCGCTGCACTCCCGCCCCCGGACTCCGCCTGAAAGTAAAGAAGAAAAGCGGGATCGAATTAAAACGCTGCTGCGTTGCATTTCATTTGCATTTGCCTTGTACACTCGGCTGACCTCCTTCCGAACCACGCCACACCACAAATACAAAAGACTGTAAAATAGTAATAAAATGGTGCGACAGTCGTTAATTGCTCACTGTCAAGCCGAACCAGGATTAAACGACTAAAATCTGCCGTGAATCTGCTCCGAGAATTCTTTTGCTAAATGTCAGCCGGAGTAAAATTGAGCGTATCATCGCTTTGTCACTAACTAAAATCGAAATCGCGTGCGTAGGCGGGCAAATGCAAAAACCGTGCCGTGCAAGCAGGCAGAACAGGAGTGCCTTAATTTGAGGTATCGAATTACCAGCAGTGCAGACGAGCATGCAAGCAAAGACAGACGTAGACGTGACGTGATCAAAGCAGAAGTCACTTCACAAGTCAACGAGGAAAAGAAAGGCAGACTCAGGCACAAATCCATGGTTTCTGGTTTAGGGTCGGTTACATAATTGCAAATTGCGAATTGTTTTCATTGCATGCGCACATGTGTTCACTCACATTAATCGCTTACACTCATTGCTTTTGTATTTCTCTAAAGGCCGTGTTCATCATACGTGTATTAGCATGATTCTTTATTAGCAGGATGACAATCTTTATTACGCGTACGCGAGGATAAATTTACATGACTCGGCATTTTCCGACGACGACACTGCGTTTTCGCTCTTTATAAGGCAATCCAAAATTTTATCGTACATAAAGCCAAAGCATGCCAGGTACGATTTTATTACGAGACACGACGTAGATGCAAAATACAAAATCCGAATGCAAAATGCGAATGCAAATTAGTAGAGCGTAAGATGGCATCTTCTTGCTGGCTGAGCCTACTTATTTGCAATTGCAATGAATCCACATAATATTCGCTATTCGCTATACACAGTCAGGAGACAACCGGCACGGGCCTCAGCTAAGAGGAAAATGAGCCGCTTCGCGCGTCAATTGTTCAGACCCAACATGCCGTGAAATCGAAACGACGAGTACCACCATTTTAGAATGCAGTAAATGCAAGCAGCAACACAAATCGCGTGTAAATCGCCAATCGTGTGCAGCGTGCATTTGTCCTCCTATTTAGGAAGATCCATTTAGATTACAGGTGCTCCCATGAATCAATGCCAGACGAGCCAGACGGGATCGAATTTAATAATAAACTGAATAAACTCGATTATTTCGACCGCTCGCGAGCGGAAGCGCTAACGAGAATGTCAACAAGTGAAGAATTCTTCATGCTTCTGCCAGCGATGATTTAATTCGCCATTTCGCGCAGAGCAATTAAAATCGACACAGTGCCTTGAGTTACATGAATCACGCATGCGTGCAGTGCGAAATTATGAAAAGCAAAACAAACTCATTACGAAATCATCAGAAAAAAGGTAAGACGCAAGATGAGCATTTGCGACCGGAATGTAAGTTTTGTAAGCAGCGGTTTGAAATTAGTTTATGATTCTTTTGAAACAGCGAATAAAAACACGGAACTCAGAGGAAAGTAAGCGCCAGGTGCGCGTCTTTTGTTTGCGAATTTATGTTCCATTATTCATAACATGCGTTAAAATCAAAATCACATTGCAGCTTGAGTCTGGCACAAAATAAGCACAATGGAGCAATAATCACGTTAATCGCATCTCACGTGAAGATGATTGCTTTCTTGATTGTCTGAAGCTTAGTTTTCGTTTATTGCTTGAGCGCTTCTTTGCAAGGTTCATTTGCCAAATGCGAAACGCGGAACTTTTACGATGCTAAATGTGGGAATAAATGTCAAGGCCTTAAAAGGCAGAGATCAGGCCAAGTTCACACGAGAAGATCGCGCCAGAGAATTAAATTCTCGTCCTCTCCTTACGACGAATGCGAATTCACAATTCAGGACGGCCTGGCCCATAATTTGGCCAATTTTGTGCCGCAAAAAAGTAGGGAAAGCAAAGGAATTCAGGCTGTTTTGTAAATCTGCCTATTCTGCTTTGTTGTGGCGGCTCCCATTTTCCTTTCCGTGGTTTAAAAAACTCATTAGTGTCACCGATGCACAAAAACTCGCAGCTCGCATGTATTTTTCATCTTCGAGTCTCGCGTCCGCCTGTCAGTCAATCATGTTTTGAAGTTTTACGCCGCTTTCGCCGTCCTTGCAACGTGCCTGCCGATTGCTAATCGCATCGCATCGAGTTTGATAGAAACACAAAAGTATGAAATATAAAATGCGAAATACGAATATGAATGGGACTAATCAGCAGTGATTCAGAATGATTAACGCGCCTCAGCCTGCCTCCTGCCCATTAATTCGAGGTAAAGGCAAAGAGACGAGAATAAATAAAGTAGGTTAGTTAATTCGCTTGCAAATTTGCAATTCGAAAATCGACAGTTAATAAAAATGTCGACCTGATCAGAATAAACTTCGCAAATCACCTTTCAAATCAATCGCAGTCGTGGAGTCCATAAAAGGAGCGGCTTTTCATTATTCGACCTGTGAAGCTTTTGTCGAGCAATAAAATTGAGGATTGAATGATAAATTCATTAAGCTCGCGCAAAAGTCCGTGAGTTTGTAATTAATTTCAGGCTCTTTGTGTCATTTCATTGCCCAAACAATTACGATCACCTTCGACGGCTGCCAAGCTCCATAAAAAGCGCGTACGTGTACGCGTGTTTTGTTTTTGGCTTCATTTGCGAAACGCGAATGCGAATTTAAAGCTTAATTGACCGATAATTACTTTAACATACGCTCACAAATTTTTAACACAACGCAACGTGCAATTAAAATTGGCAATTACATGAAGATCCTTTACACTTCCGTCTTTGGACACACTGCGGCCTTCACGCCGCGCAGAAAGGAATTTCTCACATTTCTTACGTGGTTTATGAGTTTGCGGACGTCAAACGAGTATTTCCTTCCGACGACGGCATGTTTTTGGATGTCTTGCGACCGTGAACGCCTTCTGCCCAGCTTCGCTTTGTTGTTGGGCTGCCCCTGCCCGTGCGTGTGTGGTCGAAATCTACTCGAAGGCTTCGCGTTCACGTCGCACGCGCAACAACTCACGCCGTCACAGGTGCCAACACGCGCTAAGTTTGAATTTGAGCTTGAGAGTCTTCCGTTTGCGACGCCGTTGCCGTTGGCGAGGAGGCCGAGCGCGTGGCTACCAGAATGGTCGTCACAGCAGCAGTAAAAGCAGCAGGAGCAGCAATTATTCGACGTCGAACAGGAAGTCGGGAGGTTTCCCGTACTTCCAGCATAGCAGGCGCGGTCACGGCCGCGGCCGCCAAGTTTGGCACTCCGCGTCGGAGGAAGACGGCTATTTCCGTTGGCGATCGGGCAGGAGGCTGGGCACGGCGAAGGCGGCTCCCTCAGCGGAGGCGGCGGGTAATGCGACTGGGCGCGGTGAAGCCCGCCCCCGTTTCTCACGTGGTTGTAGCCGCTGCTGAGGTTCGTGCTGCTGCTACTCAGCTTCTTCTTGCAGCTCGCTAGATTCGTATTCGTCCGACTCTCCCGCGCGTTCGACCGGCCGCCGCCATTGGCAAAGTGTTGGCGTTGCGACGCTGTGAAGCCGGCCTTGCCCGCCGAGGGTAGCGCCGAGGGCATCTGGTCAGGCGGGATGAGAATCGTGCGTGTCGTCTCGACGCCGTTCGGCCAAACGACTGTCGCTGGAATGGCGACGGGAATGCCCGACACGGAAAGTCCTTTCGAGAGACGGCGACTGAGGTTCGTCGTACCCGTGTGCTTCGTCGTCGTCGTTCGTGTCATCATCATTTTCTACGCACGCACAAGCGGGCACCGCGCCGCAATGAATTAAAGCCTCTGCACGGGCGCGGGCTTAGATCGTCTCATTTTCCGCAGCTCGCAATTCGCAATTCACAAACTCACACACGCACGCACTTGGCTTGAAATTCACAATGCACTTTTGCACTTTGCAGTTTGCAGGTGGGTCGTGTGACAGAAATTCGCAGTTGACCACAGCGCGCTCAGTGAACGACTGAATACCTTGAAATGCAAAAACCGCTTGCCTCGCTCTTGAATACGTCATGAAGACGGCAAACTCTTCGAACACTCTGAGACGGTTGAGATGCGAGATTAAATTGGTACGTGCGAAAAGCGGTGCAGTGCACGGCGAAACGCTACGCGACGGGGATAAAAGGGAGCTTACAGCTACAGCTTTGCGTGCGCTAATCAAAATCTGATCCGTGTTGCAGGAAAAAAGCAACAGATTTTCCTTGCCGCATCCTTCGCCTAGTTATAGTATTTTTGTTATGATAGTAAAAACTGTTATTCCTTATTCATGTGATTATACGTATTTCTTGTTAATCGTGTACACAGTCCCATTATTACATTGCGGCTTTCATTGTTGCTGTTGTTGTCGCTGTTATTTGGCTCTGCTCGCTCGCTCAGCCTTTTGCCGTAATGACGAGGCTGTGTTGATACTTTTTCGAATCATGCCTACAGCCTGCAGCAATCTACTTTTACTTGACGGGATAAATATAAATGCACAAGATCATCGCATCTCGAGTCTGAGCGAACGGCGTCAAAAGGAGACCAGAATTCGCGATTTGCGAAATGTATGTCAATCTCAGTCAAACCAGCGCCAGCGAGCTCAAAAGGAAAGTACAGGCAGAAGGGAAACGATTTACGAGTCATATTGAGGAGCAGTGAAGCAAAGCGGTGAGAGCCGCTGTTGTACGGCTCTGATATAATTTACGCGCGTCAGGAATTAACGCCAGAGCAGAGATTAAGCAGAAGAAGAAAGAGAAACAAGAAGAAGAGCCTTAATTTAACTATTAACTCTTAACTTTCATTCATCCTCGTCGTCATTAATTGAGTCGGAGCATTTTGAATTACACGAACAAGACATGACGCGACGGCTAACTATTCGAAATTTGTAATTGTGATTTTTAATTCGTTCGAGATCGCTCGTTGGCTCGTTCGATGAACAAACAAGATCGGATCGCGAAATGCACTCGAATGAATTGCGTTTCGATTTAGCTTCGCTTCCTGGATTGATGCGTTAATTGGGGAACAAGTAAGTCATCGGAGGACAAAAGAACTGCAAAACTTTCGTTTCACGAACGACTTGTTGCTAATTTGGCATTTGACACGGCAAGAAATAGTTTTAATCCGTCATCTGCCTCGTGCCTGATTTTATCAATCATTTAATTTCGAGTCATTCGGGAATCAACCACTGCGCTGCGCTGTCCGCCCATCACCAAAATTCAATTCTCAAGGTGTGAATTCGACAGTTGCCCAGATTTTGCGAAGTTTTTAAATGCAGGCACAAAAAATGCACTACAGAGGAATGCTTACTTGGCCGACATGGAAAGCAGACCGTCTTTTGTCCCGAGACTTCAAAACGCAGCCGAGTCGGATGATTGATCACAAATTATGAATGGCTGACACTCAATTTTAATTTCTGAATCCGCGTGGGAGCTTTGTCAGGAGATGACAACGCGAAATGACGTAAGACGGACGGTATTTAAATAGAATTATGTCACGCTCTGAATTGCGCTCTTTGTTTATGTTTTGCCCCCACTCGACTGACATGACATTGTCGCGCACACACTTGTAACCTTGACAGTGACTCTTCAGGGGACGAAACGAATTGGCGCGTACTAAATTGCTATGAAAAAATAGCTGGCGGTGCTTACCTCTTCCTCGATGATGGCGCCCCCATCGTGTTCCCAGTGCTTCTGCTCGCTCGCGTCGATCGAATCCTGCGAGAATTTACGGGAGTCTTTTCTGGGGAAGAGCAGCACGTCTCCGGGCGTTGAGCCCCGGCGGCTCCAGTCGGTCTGCAGGTGGTGGGGCAGGTGGCCAGGGTGCGCGTGCCCGTGTCCGTTTCCGCCCGCCTGAGCCGTCGGCGACGGTGACGGAGATGGCGAGCCGCCCTTTCGCCAGGGCATGTTGCCCGTCGATCCTCGCCGTTCGGCGGCCAGCCCCGCCGTGGGAACATGCAGCTGACAGTTTCTGCTCCCGTTCTGAGCGAGGCCGATGCTTCCAGGGCCCGGAGAGCCCTCGCGGTGCTGCATTGTATGTGCGTGGGCGGCGCTCCCCGCCCCGCCCCCCGAGCCCGTGTGCGCGTGGGTGTACTGCGTGTTGGGGCCCAGCTGAAACGTCTTCCCGCCGCCGCCCGGCGTCCCCGAGTCGCTTCCCCTCCGCTGCTGGCTCAGCTTGACGTTCTTGAAAAGCTGCGAAATGCGCTCGACCTCCGTCGACATTTTGCAAAGTGTCGTCTGCTCAGGAAATTCAAATTTCCCACACAAATATTTTGTGTGACGAAAACAGTTGGAAAAATTTCCTTTTCGCTGTTCCAAACACAAACAAACGTAAAAATTTAACACAAGAAAGTCTACATGTGTTGCTCGTTCAGTCGACTCACTCTCACTGACGGCGTTCGCGCAACAGTGATGCAACATTAAAGTTAAGCTCCGTGAAATATGATTACGAACACGATTATGTATGAGCACGACCATGGTCATCGTCGCGTATGTACGGCGTATGTATTCATGCGTGTGTACAAAATACGAGTACGTACAAGCAATCAGCAAATCAAGCAGCACGGACGGACGGCCGATGTATATGCGAAAGGAATTTTCATCTTACGCTTACGTGTAGGCTGTTTAAATGTAGATGCAAATGTGAATATCAAAGTAGTACAGACAAGAGTGTGCACAACCAATTTAGCAAACTGAAACCATTCAAGCGAGTGACAAGAAGTTGAAGTTGATCCTGTTGATGAGATGACCATATATGACCGGGCAGCAGCAATTTATAGCCGCCGGATTGTTCCCTGCCTGCCTGCCTTTTATTACCATCGGAGTATCATTACGAGCCACATGTCGCCATTTTGTGGCGCACAATCCGAATAATCGCGCCTGCCTTGCTTGGATTACACGGACCGAATTCTTTGAGGCACAAAATTCCAGGCGTCTCACACTCTAAATCTATGCAGGGGCTCGCACAGCTCATTTTTCAAGTTTTCAGAGCCTTGAAAGCCAGCCCACGCTAATCTTGAACGCGTCGCGTGATACGCGAACTTTTGTAAACAGTAAACAGTGAGCACTCAATTTTATTACGCATCTTATTGCTTATTAATATAGCGTTGATGCAGCAGCAGGAATGACCTTCCACTGGACCAATTTCGTCCTGGATTACTCACATAAATAGCAACATCAACAAAGTAAAGAACAATTAAAGTCTGTCAGCAATTAATCAATCAATCAATTCCCACCCTTCCTGCTCGCCAGCTCCCAAATTTGAAGATCGCGATCTGAGGCATGCATTTTTAATTTTTTTCAAGTGTCTATCTTGACTTGAAGTGTAAACGGAGCCAAAATCTGCATTTGACTTTGGCATTTGGCACTTTGCTGTTGATCAAATCAATTATCGCCATGCCATCGCGTACGAAGTACAGAAACTCACTGCACTGCTTTGGGTTTTGGGCTTTGAACTGCGAATTGTGATTTGCGAAATGGGAGCGTGAATCACCGACTCGACGAGAGGTTAAAGCGCCTTTGTTGCCTGTTCCTACGCATTTTGGTCTCTATTGTTTTAATTAGAAAAAATCACAGTTAACGTGGCTTGCGGTTCGTGGATTCCGCTGTCTGCTGCCTGCTGGCTGCGTGGGTTCGACAAAGTATTCGTTCGACGAAAAAAGCATTGAAACCAAGCAAATACTTAAATACGGCATTGGCATTCCGGCGAGGCCATTTAGCTTGGATCCTTCAAAGTTATTGAACTGCGTCGCAAAATGACATTTTTCGCTTCGTTCACGCCATTTGCCATTTTGAGCAGATTTACGGAGGTCGATCTTGTTTATGAGTTTGCGAGATGCGCAACGCGTAAATTTGTCGTTTGTTTATTCCGTGCGCAAGCAGACGAAGACGAATCGTCCGCTTGGTAGCCGTATTTGGGCATGTCTTGGGAATTTGCAAACCATTTTGGACGAACAACGGCGACACGACACGACATTGGCATTGGCATGACGAAATGAGGATCGAAATTATTAATAAACCTCAGATCTCATGGACAAGCTTGTAAACAATGACATAATGCTCCATTTGCAACCTGCGCAGTCGTCACGCCTGTGTGGATCCATATGTAATTATTTATTAAATTATATATAAATTATTTATTTTTACTATTATTTCGGACTTATATTTCTCATAAAGTTGGAGACCTTATATAAATACTTTATTTAGTATTCACTTTTATGATTTAGTGAAGAGATAATGATTTTTACGCGTACGACACCAGGATGTATAAATTCTTAAAGATACATAGGCTAGCACAGGGAATTAAAATATTTAAGCACAATATTATAAAATAAGCGTAAGCGGAGTAGAGCCGAAAATGAAATGACCGTGAATGAATAAGCGTATTGTATTTTTATGACACATAATATTCATTATGTGCTTTGTGCTAATTCCACACGAGATGAACAGAACAGTAAAACACTATTAAACGATTGAGAAGTCTCCTGTCTACGCCTTCTCGCCAGAAGCCTACTGGCTTACGCACGAACTCGTTCCAATGCCTGGGTGACTTGCGCTAGAATGCTCAAAATTATATCGGTGTTCTCCAGCGCCAGCTTGAACTGTGAAACCAGCAATTGAACAATTACAATTTCCACCTTTCACGGGGTACCAGCGGTATCGTTTTAAGAAACCTTGGTTACGTACTCGACCGTCTGACGTTAGAACAAAGGAATTTGATGAAATCTTAAAAACCGCAGCTTTGGCAAAGTTAATCTTGTTCGTAGTCATCAGCTCTTTCCTGATATCACTCCAAATCATATGGGTAGCTTCACCTATCGAGTTTGGATCGTTAAGGTATCTGTAAATGACAAATAAAAGGTACAATCGCTTGTCCATCTCTTTTAAACTTAAGTCGTTCTTAAGAAGCTAAGTCTACCTTTTCCATTTACGGATGAATGGGGTAAATACGACTATTGTTTCTAATTTTGCCCCAAATGAGTTGTATCCTAGCATATCAGCATGTGTGATTCGTAGTTTATTGTTTCGTTGGGCTGTCCGAATTGATTCTAAAATCCAGGCTGCAGCCACACTCTTGATGACACTTTGCGAGAGGTCCGTGGCTTTGAAGTTGCAAGAGAACAGAGACTCCAGTGCCGGTTCAAGAATCTTCCAGTATTTGCTTCTTCCATTGTAGATAAATGATGGAAGATTTTTAAAGTTCTTCCTTTGACTGAAATGCTTAACACTGGTTTTTGAAGAACCATACCCAAAAAGCATGGCCATAAAGCAAGCAGTCCTGCAATTAGAGAATGCTGAATAAAGTTTTAACACATTTTGCATAAAGTAAAGTAGTTTTCAAGTTCTCACCTCGTTTCTCTCTGACTGCCTTGCTGTTCAAAAATTTCAATAAACATGAATTCACCCTCGGATTCATCAGGATTCAGGGGAAGGAAGAAGCATCTGGTTATGAACATTTTGCCACCGGTAGTATCAATTTGATCAGCATGGTGAGCCAGGG
Source organism: Mesaphorura yosii (assembly GCA_009869945.1). NCBI lineage: Eukaryota > Metazoa > Arthropoda > Collembola > Poduromorpha > Tullbergiidae > Mesaphorura > Mesaphorura yosii. The sequence goes on from WIXG01000518.1 coordinate 18,836, forward strand.
CTGAATCAAGTGTCTTCTCATACTTCTTCAGAGACGGAACATCATTTTTGATATTGCAAAGTGGTGCCACTTTGCAAATCTGACAGGTACCAGAAATTATCACTAATAAAAATATAAAGGAAGTAAGATTATACGTACTGTTATCTAATACAAGAATCGTGACAGTGACAAATTGACAAACGGAAACAGTGCACTTGCTTTTAATTTTCCTCACAGCCAGAGGTTCGACATCATCGTCACTCTCCTCCTCTTCCTCGTCTTTGTCCGGTGACACAGCCGTTGCCTCCATCGCCGGGCTTTCACAGCTTGACATTTTTATGGTCCAATTTCCGATTTTCTTTTGGAACTTCTATTCTAAATCTTCTAATTCTAATTCTAATCTACATCAATTTGATACTCTTGTCATTTGAAATTATGAAATCACCACCAAGCAAGGGTACAGCCAGTAGGGTCATCTTTCTACGCACTATGAAATGAATTCATTCTTCTCTGGATTAAAAAACTCCAAATAAGGCAGCGCGCCTGTGACGCAAGCAACACCAAGCCAAGTTGATCTTCTACGAGTTTCTGCATTGTTTCATACGATAAATATGCATTTATTATAAAGTTCTGTCATTTTTTAAATACAAAAATTAAATATACTGACTCTACTTTGTTTTTTTCAAGTTTTTGGTCGGCAAAAAGCGGTCTAGCGGTTCCGCGTATTTTGGCGGAGGTTTCTTGATGTTTCGTTTCTTCGTCTTATTCGCCTGATCTTCTCGAATCTTCCTCAGCTTTTGGTCGAGGAGCTGCTCCTTGATTTTGGGGATTTTGGCGCTCTTCCTTCGCTTCCTGTGCGCGATTTCAATGTCAGACTTTTTGTAGTGCGGAGGCTTCTGCTCCAAGCCGGTCACGAGCGTCTCCACGTCCACCTCGCCCAGCAAATTGTTGTCGAGCGTGATGAGCTCAGGCTGAATCTGCATTTGAATAGCGGAGGTGAGAAAAATAAAATAGAAAATGGATGCGTCAGAATTCATCAGCAAATAATAAATTAATTTAATTAAACAATTTAGTTTTGGTACCTTCTCAAGCAGAGACTTGACTTCCGCTTCTCGTCGCTGCGCTTTAGTTTGATACGGATTCCTTTCCAGGGCATCAAAGTTGGGTTCGCCGGCACCTGAAATTCAGCACGAATTTAATATCAGTATCTGCCTTAATTCTTTGCATTTCTGCGAGATATCCTTGCTCATTTACCTGGAACAACGATGGATTCGAACCCACGCGACGTTCCCACGCCAAGCACATCCTCAAACGGACAAAAGCGGAGTGACGCAATTTTTCCCGAACTGACGTGCTTCAAGTATGGCTTTTGGCGATGAGCAATTTCGGAAAATACCTGAAATAAATCGCAGCGCATTAATTTTGATACCGTTTTTCTTTAGACCGGCTCTCTCGTCTTGTCGGCTTACAAGGGTTTGATCGAAGAGCCCGCATGCCAGGAGCCCTCTCTGACTGAACGCAGCCTGCGTGACAACCCCAAACTTGACGGACGTCAGCGGAGTGAACGAGTTTCTTAGGTCCCAAAGCCTCAGCGTCCCGTCGTAGCCTCCGGTCGCCATCAGCCTGGATAAATAAATAAACACAAATCCAGATCAGTTTGTTAGAAATTTAGAAACCATTAAATTATTGTATTGCGCTTACTTGCCGACGGAGTCAATCGCCAAAGACGAAATGGGGGCTCCGTGACACAAAATGCTGGCCACGGGTTTCTTTACCGTTGGCGTCCATAGCGTGACGGTTCCGTTCGTGTGGGCGCAGTGGACGACGGCGTTTGCGGGGTTCGATGTGAGCAGAGAAATCGGCCCGTGCCTCGCACCGAACTGAGCCACGATTTTGCCGATGGAGACGTCAACCCAACTCAGAAAACCTTGAAAAGTTGGGGCCAAAATGAAATTAAATATTGATATTAAAATTTTTTAAACGAACATTTTAATTTTATGATAAAGGAATTTAGTTATTTAAGGTGAGGAGGATCGAGGATACCTGAGTCGTGTCCGCCAACGAGTAGGAAGTGGTAGGGTAGGAAATCCAACGCCAGCACGTTGTCCATTTTCTTGAGGCAATGAATTTCAATGCCCTGGGAGTCGTACACGTACGTCCACTGATTTTGGGCCACGGCAAAAAGAAGTTCGTTGTGAAGCCACCTACAGGAAGGAAAAATATTTAGATTTAAAGTATAAAAATATTTAATGCATATTTAAATTCTAGATTCATACTTGACATCACGGACTCGCTCCATGACGTTGAATTCGCAGTGCAGCTTCTTTGTGATCCAGTCAAAGGTCGCGACGTGCCCGCCCTCTCCGCCAATGAGCAGATGTCTTCCATTCAGAGTGTAGTCGATCTTGTAGGGAGCAAACTGGTCGAGAGTAAGGTTGAAAATCTTCGCGGCCGAAGCGAGGTCGACGTTCTGGGAAATGTCCAGCTGCTTCAGCTGCAGGGTGTGTTCGTCCCGGTCGACTTCAATACCTCCAGGCTCTTCCAGCAGCAGAATCTCGGCTCGGGCAGCGAGTTCCAGTCCGAGTTTGATCTTCTCGTCTTTCCTCTGCAGCTTTTCTTGGTGAATATTCGTTCGAATCACCTTCACACGACTTTTCGAAGCATCGGCCTCGCTGGAGCCCGTGCCAGGCTTATCAGTTGAATCTGCCTGTGACTGTGCCTCTTTCTTGTCGGAGGGGGGCAGGTTCAGTCCGGTCCCTCGCGAGTACTTGGCCAGCACCTCTTTCGGAACGGTTGGTTTGTCCGGGTGGGGATCGGGGCCGAGTTCCTTCTTCCGTTTGCTCTTCTTCCACTTCTTCTTTTGCTTCCCGAATGGACTCGCAAAATTTGTCTTTGCATTAATCGTCTTCAGCGAGGGTTTCACGACGGCCGTGCCTGTGCTGCCGGGCTCCTTCGATTTTAACTGTTTCCTCGTGCCACTGTCTTCCGGTTCTTCCGATGTGAAATACCGCACGTTCTTCCCCATTTTGACTAAGAAAATCTGGAGACGGGAATGCTCAACACGTCAGTAGGAGTCTTTGCTTTCGAACTTTGTACGATTTGGATTGCCGGATTTGTTCTGATTAATATTACGTTGCTACTCAAAATTGTCAATAAAATCGACAAATTAGCTCGATTTCAGCTTTTCAATGCACTGCACGTGCTAACCGAGCTGCGATGCTTTCAAATGCTTTCAACGTGACAGAGAATCCCGCAAGTAAGTCAAGCATGGGCAGAGAGCTTTGAGGCCAGACAGCAAGCACTCGAATACTGCATCCTTCCAGTATGTACGAAGCCAAAGCCAACAAAAAGCAAGCATGGTGGTGGTTAAACGGTCTGTGGGCATTGAGGAGTCGGACAATACGACTGATTGCAGGTCGCGAGTTCACGAGTCACAAGGAATCTTTTAATTCGCTGTGCTGATTGTAGTTTCTTTAATTGCATTTTATATTATTCTGGTCTTTAAAACTTTAGCATCTGGCTCAGTTGTCAGTTATCTCGTGGTTTACTCGTTGAAAGCTAACGACGGTTGTTTGTTACAGGGAAATTTAGTCGGTAAGCTAAATTGTAATCAGCTAAAGAGACAAACAGTCAGCTAATTCGGATCGCATCGGTTCTTGTCAACAAAGCGAAAATTTCTCAAATGTCTAAATGTTCCGCCAATTAATTGCTTAAATTTAAGCAATGGATTTCAAACTTGCAGTCTATGAAATTATTTGTCATTTTCTTTCTGTTATCTTAAGCATTTTTAGATATCTTGTATTTTCGATACTATTTTTCTGTTATCATTTTTTGGTTTTCTGATGGTTCTCACCTTGATTTGTTAATCAGCAGCTAATTGGTTTGAAGCATTAATTCACGATTTCATGGCGGAGAGGGCGTGATTTCACCTGGTATTTATTGGGGTGCGTGCCTCTGAATTGCCCGAATTGGACCCGGCGTTCTTTCCAGATGCTGCTGTCCAGCTGCGGTTCCAGAGCAGCGTGCATAATTCGGTAACTAGACCAGCTGGAGGTTTATCCCGTGCAGCCAACGCAGCTTTCTTAATTCTGCTTTCTGCGGCTGAGTAAACTTGAAGATGAAGATCCGAAGACGGGAACATCCGAATTTTGTCTATAAATAGATACAGATTTCCTACCCTTTCTTCCGTGGTCCGTCGTCTTCTCCAGTCTGCGATGCGAGTGACGCGCCTGGAGTTATTTTTGTCTCCACCCTCACATTTTAACTACGAGAAAGCGTCAACTTCTTCCAGGACTCTTTGCTCTTACTCGCATTGCACCAGGAATAATAATGCATTCGATCATTGAGACCAAAAGTGCGTGTGCGTACATTCTGAGTCACAGCCTCTCTCGTTTATCAGTTTGGTTCTCAGGTTCAAGGCTGGCAGGCGGCAGGCAGTGTGCGTGGAGTCCAGCAGTCAGCAGCTCAGTTTGTTGTTTACTTTGGTTGGTCAGCCTAATTTCTCATTCAATGGGCCAAGACTGTTGGCCTTGTTAACCTCGTTCCAAGTCCGCAGTTTCCGTTTTAGAGTGCTGACATCGCGACTGACTGCATCGGCCAAGAAGCCATGATGCTCCTGATTAAGCTGTTTATCAGTCTCGGATTCGTCCTGGCACTCATTGACGAGGTCGCAGGTGACGGATCGCACCGAAATCAGTGACATTTTGACCAAGTTTAATTATTTAGGGCATTTTTTCCTTTGTTTTTGTTGCAGGTCGCTACAAATGCACGTCGCAGGGGTTCCTCCGCCTCGGGAACAGCTGCTACTTGTTCAGCAGCGAGGCGACGACGTGGCAGGAGGCGCACTTCCGTTGTCGAGACCACGACGCGCAGCTGGCCGTTCTGGCCACGCAGTACGAGGATAACACCGTCCGGAGCTACCTCGAGCGGCCAGAATTCGCCCAGCTCGGCCGGTGGATCGGTGGCATGTTTGTGCAGGACCGCTGGGTTTGGGCGGCCCAGGGTACCGAGATTGAGAGCCCGACATCGTTTGCGTCCGAGGAAGGCCCGCACATTGCGGGTGGCGACGAAGAGTGGAACTGCCTCTTCATGGATCCGGGAAGCAGGTTCAAATGGTCAAACGAAAACTGTGTCAGTCAGCTGCATTACATTTGCGAGGCGCCGCTGACTAAAAGCAGCGGAAGCGACGGCGGCAACAATGGAAATGCGACGGGAAATGGCAATGGCGATGGTAACGGCGCCGTTCCGAGCTCCAGCAGCTCCACAGCATCATCTGGCGGCCCGAGTTCGACGACTGGAGCTGCAGCAACATAATAATTTAATAAGTATAAGGCAATTAAATTAGAAATTAGTTTATCACGATTTCATACCCAACAATTAACAAAAGTACGGAGTTGCGAAACAATTGCATGGAATGTAAAGCACTTGGAGTTGTTCAAAACTTATCGTCTCGTTGGCCTTAAGAACACTGACCTTATCTGCATATTGCTAACCACAACCATAGATATTAAATAATTAAATACGTAATTAAATAGAGCCAGGTACCAGTCTGATATTCATTTCTAAATTCACTTACTTCCTATTCTTAATTGTATTGCATTAATCTTTAGGATTTATTACGTTGCGTTGGACGGCAGCTGTAAGAATAAGAACGTGGGGTGTCGTTGGCGTGGCCTACGCCTAAGAATTCTTAACTCAATTTTAACTTAATTTTTGAGGAATGAAATATGCTTGAAGGTACAATTATTTGAATATTGCATTAATTTCAAAATTATTGCCCTGCATTGCATTTGCTGAATATTTTGCTTCATAGAAGGTTAATAAACTTAATACAAGAAATGTCCTACGAAGCGTGTGCGTGTTGCGATGGTCGGGCGTCCGCGTCTGCGCGTTTCATTGCACTTTTGAACATAAGGAGCGGTAAAATGATTGCCACCCCTCCGAGCACGTAGGCGGTGGTCGGTCCCAAAAACCAAAAGACGGCCGATGAGGCGACGGGGCCGAAACTGCGCGCCAGCGACCCCAAACTTCGGAAAATCCCGAGAGCCACTCCCTTCTCGTTGGGGCGGGCGACCAAAGACGCTGTGATGGACGTCATGCAAGGAGTGATTATTGCCGAGCCTTAAAAACAGTAATTAATACAATTAGCCTGTCATTCTTTTACTAAGAATACTAAGAAACTGACCGATGGAGTAGCAGGCGAGCCCCACCGCCAGCTGAACGCTGTCCTGGCAGAATCCGATCACGAGGAAGGCAGGGACCATGAGCAGCATGCCAATCATCACTGCGCTGCTCTCCATCGCGGGTGTCAGACGTCGGGTGACCGTCCCTTGCAGCAGTGCCATCGTCACGCCGATCCCCGCAAACATCTTGCCCTGGTCCGCCGAAGTGTACCTGTCGAACCAGTCAAAAATGCAAAAACATTAACTCTAATGCTACAATATAATTTGATATTAATGTTATTCTCTTACTTGAGGTTTGCTTGCGTTAGGAAAGTGAGTGTAAACTCCAGGCCGCTGTAAATGAAAATGTAGACGAAGAACGCAAGTCCGATTGGTTTCAGTTTGTGAGAGACAGAGACGAGTTTAAAGTTGAACAGGTGCGGAGGCCAAATGAAGTACGCAAACTTCTGCAGGGGGCTTTCGGCGTCCAGGGCCCGGTGGGATCTCTTCGACTGAAACGAGGAGTCATGCTTATGGAAATGCAAATCAAGGAAGTATTCATCTTAATTTTACCTCAGGAAGTGTTTCTTTCACGTAAAACGCTGCTACGAACAACGAAATTAAGCTGAACACCAACGAGGCCAAGGCTGGAGCGTACAAACTGTTTTTGGCAGCAAAATATGCTCCGATTCCAGGTCCTGAAAGAAATAGGCAACGATTATTAGCCGTTTGCTCCATTAGTTTTGCTCCTGACATAAAAATGGAGATTGGTGACTTACCGACAGTGAATCCGATTGAGAAGGCGATGCCGATCATGGCCATGCCCCTCGGCCTGATTTCTGGGGGGCAGTCGTCCGCAACGATCGTGGAACAGATCGAAACGTTGGCTCGAGCGAAACCGCCGAGGATGCGGGCCAGGACGAAGACACCGAAATTCCAGGAAATCATCCACAGACCGTGAGAAATACTGATCGCGATCTAGGAAGTCGATTTAAGATTCACTCGTAACTCAAATCATCAAGGCAGGCACATATTATTAGTAAATATTAATTATTGTAATTAATTACCAAGCAGAGCACGAGCGCAAACTTCCGTCCCTTGTGATCCGAGATTGAGCCAACGATCGGTGCAGAAATGAACTGGAGGAGGCAGAAGAGGGATCCGAGCATCCCTCCAATCAGGACCGTCTCGGATCGCGGGATGTCTGCAGCCCCGACGAGGGCAGCGTACTTGGCGGCGTTGCTTGCGACGAAATTGTAGAGTCCGCTGTCGTCATTCTGTTTGTAGTACTGCAGGAGGGACGGAAATAGCGGCAGGATCACAGTGAAACTGATCAAGTCAAGAGTCAACGAAATGAAGAGAGGGCCAAGCGTCGAACCGGCTGCAGGCGACTTCAGGCTCTGCAATATTAATTAGAGTTAGTAGAGCAGCATTCTACGTGCCTATCCACATGAGGCAGATTCCTGACTAACCTTATCATTACCGTCGCCGTCGCCATTGCGGCTCCCCGCAACTGGAACTGCGGAATCTGGAGATCCATTCTTGGCGACACGTCTCCCCATGGCGGATCAACTCTCACAAGAGAAATGATTACTGCTGGAATCAGCCTTCAGGCAGACTATGAAATCGACGGATCAAACAGCAGATGTTTAATCTCTGTTGCTGCTGTCTTGCCTATTCTATTTATTATTCCACACCTGATCAAACATAAGAGAAATGATTTAAATTAAACTGGAGGCCTTCAACACAGTATTAATATGCAAATAGAATTCAAGAGCTGGTTTTCAACGTGATTTTCAATTAATTAAGTCTTACGTATCTGTGTTGTGCTGCGACTGCTGAAACCACTTTTCTGCTGTTCCGGTGCTACCTCGTCTTTTCTCTTGTAGCCTCCGGCGAAAGTGTCAGCAGTCAACTTAAATTGACTTTCAGTCTTAAATCTCTGCCGTTTCCTTGCCGATACGCGGATGAAAGCTTAATTTTTAGGTCTATGGAGTTGAAATTAAGTACACCAGTGCTAAATTAACTAGTTAACCTCAGTAAATACTAAATGCATGACCGGAACTCAGAGTCAGTCAGTCCACCTGTCAAAACTGAACCGAGCCGTGTTTAGCACTTGACTTGTGTTTGAGCCTGACAGTCAGTTTGCTTCGCTTCGCTTTGCGGTTTTTCCTCGTTTTTAGTTTTTCTTGCTTGCCAGCCAGCGTGTGCATACAAAGTCTCACTCTCAACCACAACCAAGCAAGTGATGCGATACGAAAATACGAGTACGATGCATGAATTAAAATGCATACACGCATGAAGCGTCAAGTGTTCTCGATGATTCAACTCAATGCGACCTGTCCTGTCTAGCTGGCAGCTGCTGCTGCTGGACACTCGGCCTCTTTAAAAATGTGTGGATTGCAATGACAATTGATTGAGGTGTCAGCAGAGTAGATAAATGCCACGGCTGGAAATTACGTAGAGTCAGCACGTATCTCGCATTTCTGACTCATTAATTGAGTCATCAAGGAATTCTGTACTTTGGCAAGCAAGGCAAGCAAGAATTTCACTGATTATCTCATGATGTTCGTTCTCCTGTGCCCGGAGACCGACTTTCGGAGATCAAATCTGGCCAAATTCGGGACGACGATGCGAGAAATTCGAAGGTCGAGAAGATTAGCGAGATTAAAAGCAGTGCAATTTGTCCAGGGTCGAATTCGACCGGGTCGAGGGGAATTTGAGACGAAAATATTTGACACCACAGCCACGCACATTTTGAAGCTTAGGCAAAAGAGAAGCAAAGCCTGCTTTGCTTTTAGAGTGGCATTTCACATGGATATCTTTGGGATACTTGTTCTGAGTTCTGGCGCTATTTTGTCACTGTCATTCTTAATATTCGGGCGAGAAAACCCACGACATTTCTTACACGTCCCCATTAGCAGCTCGAAATGAGGATTCGGATTCCGAGAGCAACGAAATGCATGGCTGAGATACGAAATAAAGAATGATGGAGATTTATTCTCGGGCGCGAAGTGACAGGCCGAAAAATATGCGACGAGGTCCCGTGAAATATGTCGCATCCCTTCTGATTTTACATCTTACAAATTTTATACACGCAATTACGAGAACGCGAACGCGCAGCGCCTGCTTTTAATAGACTCGACTGGCTCTTCGCTGTAAATCGTCGAGAAATTACGCCCGCTCGACGACGACGACGACACAAAGCCACATTAAGCAGGAACAAATTATCGCTTAGAAAACGGTGCAAAAACAGTCTTTGCTGGCTGCTCGGAATGTTTTCTTGGCACTCGACCATGAAATGACGATTCTTCGTGTAATTCATTTCCCTAATTTAGCATTTAGCACATGGCGTTCGCATTCTCCGCCAAGCCAAATGCAAATGCCAAAGCGAAGTGAGTTTCATCACCTTGACTTCATTCGCTTCGCTACTCGGTAATCGGAATTCTACGAACCGGCTTTGCTTAATTACGTGATTTATCGTCCATATCACGCGAGACCCCTGCCAATTAGTGAAATCATGTGAGATGCGAGGAAACGGGCAGTTTCTAGGACTTTCCGAGTAAATCACCTGACGAAATCCTTCTCCAGGCTTCAGCGGAAGGATTTTGGCTTGGCGCATTTCTGCTGTACTGCGCTGCGCGTCCTCCGTAACACTTTCACGTGCTCCGCTGTTTTTGTTAAATTTAATATGTTGTGAAATGGGAAAATCAAAATATTTTGGAAATTGACTATTTCCACTTCCTCCTCCTCATTTTTTACTTTTACATGCCGAAGTTTACAAACTTCCTTTTTGTTTTCGCACAGACGCGAACGCATAAACGCGACTGCATTCTGCGTGGATTCTCATCGATTCGTGGTCATAATTTAAAAACTGGCGCATTTATCGGAGAAATTCGCCCTTTTGAATTTTGGTCAACGAATGTCAACTGCCAACTTCTTCTACAGGCGAAGCCGTAGAGGTCTGACTGAGCTGATTTTCTCAGGGCTGCCGCTGCCGGGTAAAAACGGAAAGCCGTTTTCTGTGTCAGAGCGCGTTTAAAAATCTGTTATTCAGCTTACTCGACTAATTCCCGCTGCCAAGCATCTTATTTTGAGAGTGAAAAGGAAAGTAAAACATTTAGCTTGTCGCCTCGTCTGACAGCTCACAATTAATCCACAAACACAAACGCGAGCAGCCGGCGGCTCAGCCAACGTGCCAACGCGAACGTGATTTTGTCAACCCAATAAAACGAATAAACCGAAATCGGCTTCGAAATGTGAAACGACTCGCTTGTTGCTTGTTTTTGGCGAGCGTGCCTGCCTGCCTTCTTCTTCTTCTGATGTTCTCATTAATAAATGAGGGCCGTAAATTAGCGCCTTGAGCTTACAAATAACAGCAATAAAATATGAACGACGTGTTTTTAAAATGCTTCGCTGATTGCCGCCGAAACTGCGAATAGCGAATTCTTGTGTGCTTCGAGTCTGAGCCCACACGGCGCGGTTTTCTCTACATGCTTTGATCGTGCGCGCGCGGACGTCCTCGTAAATCAAATCGAGCGATTCCCGCGGTGATTACAGCCAGCCGTGAGTCTGATCGAAAGAGGTGTTTAGCGTTTTTGCGTTCTGTTGCTTGCGTCGCGTTGACGTTGACAGGCTCGTTGTCGCCAAATTTACAGCTCGCTCTTTTCTAGTCCACCTGCGAAGAAGGGAATTTATGCTTCGACTCACTCTCTTCTTTTGTGCTGCTGCACTTTTCTTGCGCTGCTGATTCGTATTCTTTCTCGTATGAGGAGTTAAGAAGTCCGGATTAAGTACTCAGGCGTAGGCAGGCATGGATGAGCAGCTGCTGGCTTTCCGTCATCACTTCGGCAGCAGCAGACAGAAAAGATGCGAAAAGCGCATGCGTACGGGTTTTTCGACTCCATTCGGCTATGAGAAAAACTCTACGAACGTCCAACTCGACGAATGCAAGATTTTGTCGCACAAATTCATCTCCCGGCTCCAGCCGCCGAATTTGTAGCCGTAGCCGTGTTAATTGGTAATTGCTTCTTCTGCCATGCTAAATGCTAATTTCTTTAAAAGGTTTTCATCCATTAAGCGGAAGAGCGGTGACGGTGACGGTGACATTTTGTATGGGCTCTGAAATTTATTTCTCGTTTTAGAAAAGAAATTGCGCGACGTGACGTATTTTTAGCCTTTGCATTTCTGCTTCTGTTGCTGCGAGAACTCTCATTTCTTGATTTTTTTGTTTGCTCGCCTGCTCACTCGTGAGTGGCCCAACAATATCTGTTTTGTCTCAATCCTCCGTCTGATTACGATTACCAGCACCCATGCAAAGTTTACCAATTCTGTCTGTCTTTATTCACTGCTCTGGTCAGCCGAGAAGCCGAGAAGCCTGGAAGACTACCCCAACATTTTGTAGCTTCTGTTGCTTCGTAATTCCAGTAATTTGAGTGGACCTTCACGGAAGACGCAAGGGTCTGCCCGGATTAAGTGCTCATCTCTCCGATACGGCCACGGTAGAGATCCTTTTAAGCAGCGAAGGGCCTGTTCATTCGCCTGCAGCAGCAGCGTAGCGTTAAGATGAAACCCGGTCCGATCGTGGTCGACGAAAGAGATTTTTGTGCTCGAATCTGTCGAATGTCGAATCTGTCCGGGTGGCATCAGTAATGACACTCCCGCTCCTGTGCCTGCGCCTGGTTTATTTTATTCTCGTTGTCTGTGGCCATGTTCGTGGCTCCACGTCACGTCGGGCGAGGCCAGCCACGTCTTTCCTCGTTTCCATCTATTTTTTTAAGATTATCGTAATTTCGGCCGGTGGTGGCTTAAGTAAACGACCGACTTTTGACTTTTGATACTTTCAGGGCTCAGGCCCAAAGATTTGATAACATGTGGTCATGCGTTGCGAAAGAAACAGAAAAAGACGAAGACGGTCGTCGTCGGCTTGTGTTTCATTCACACTTTCTGCTGACACAAACAGGAGCTCTGAAAACATCTTCGACTCGACGTCTTCTTCAAGGCAGGCATTTGAGGGTCTGTCTGGAATTCTGAGCGACCGGTCATAAATTATAGAGCGATGCGTTTATTGATCCTTGTAATGAGTTTGGAAATGGGATCGCAATTCTTCAGCCATGCCACTCAGTGAAGCAAAGTGCCTTTGGGGTGACATTACGAATATTCAGTTTGCGTTATGCTAACGCGTCTCCAATTAAACAACCATGAATCATGCCAGCCAGCCACTGCGAGCGGGAGTGTGAGCCCGAATGCGTTGAAATTCCGGTCGGGATTTAATGGGTTTGTAATTCATCCGGCCTCCTTCACGGTGACAGCGAAGATGGAATTCCGTCGTTCGGTGGAACACCGAAATGCACTTCTGCACAAAAAATCTTCTTCGGTGCCCGGTTTCGAGTCTTTCGAGGTTCGGGCGATGAGACGACGAACGTTTTTCGACTTTTGCCGTCCCGAATACGAAAAACCAACGAAAAATGATGAAAACCATGAAAATTAATTGCAATACAATGGAAAAGGTGCGTAAATCTGGAAATAAGGCTTGAATTCAGAGTTTTCGGCCTGAGTCGCATTCGCACGAGACGAAGCGAAGAAGAATGACGAAATGAATTACGGCGGGCGCGTGAATGTTGTGAGAGCGGTTTGACGTTGTGGATACATCGTTTGAAGGCAGGCAGGCGAAGACGATTGTCGCCTCGTCTATCGCACATGAAGACGAAGGTTAGTTGTTGCAAACAAAATTCAAAGTTTACAAATATTTACGAGAGGAAGTGTAAACTAATCGGCAGAAATAAAATACGCGTAACGCGTCACAGACGTGCTTTCGCGATTCACGTTTCGCGCCAATTCAGTGATCAGCGAAAAACCTTGACGAAATTTGTCTCGTTGCAAAATGAAGTTTGTATTGCTGTCAATGAGCGTCGTTCAAATTCGTCGACTCGAAAGTTGGCGGTTTTTATTAACGAGGCGCTGAAAAGAGATTGAACATTTGGCGAAAGCAAAAATTAAGGCTGACGTGTGCGAAAACAGGAAATCCGCGATTTGCTAACGCGCTTGTGCCCTGGGATTTGATACGTAATTGACATGTTGACAAATAGTGAGGAAATTGAACTGTGAAGCTAAAAAGACTCGTAAACACGTCAACACGACAATAAAGAAAATGCGAAGAAACGTGTCATTTGCAAAATAGCGCCATTAAGACGACTCCAGCGTAAATGCCAACTTCAATTTGCTCATCATCGTAGGAGATTTGAAAAACTAATTTTGGGGCCTCACACAATTTATACACCGACTCCGAAATAAATGCAAATGCGAATACAGACAAATTAAAATGTACGTGTTCCTTTATTTAAACGGGTGGGAGTGAAAGAATTGAACAATTCTAGAATTCTGCACAGAAACTGGCTAAAATATCACAAATATAAGTAAATCTAAGGGAAGAATTGGCTTTGGCTGATAAATCTTTTACGCATGGATTAAAAACGCGAGAATGCTAAAATTCCGTGTAAATACATTAAATAAAATTAATAATTAAGTTAGTAGTCTTTAAAAAATTGTTGTGACGTATATCCACGCCTTTCACGTGGCAGTCAGAAGGAGATTGATTCTGCCTGATTATCTGCGGAGAAAAGTCCCTCGAGTCATTGCACTGCGATTCGAGCCCGGGTTTAAGTTTTAGACGGTCCGCCTGGCGGCACTTACCAGTAGTTGTGGTGGTAGTGAATTGGCGACGGATTACAGGTCACCGGCCCGTAGCCCGACCCACCCACGCCGCCGTTCAGTCCGCTCCCGAGCTGCTTGTAGGAGTTCACGCCGCCAAGACCTCCGCTCGGAAAACTGCTCTGCAACTGCAAACACACATGACAAATGTCAGTTTTTTCATTTCTAGTTTCTCACTTCGCCCCATTTCTCCCTTTGCATTCGAATTCTTCACTCATCTACTCGAGTTTCTTCCTCGCGACGACGTCACGAGCAACAAATTCTCAGAGCCACGCGTTACACCATCGATTGCCCCGCCATTTAATTAAAGAATTGGGTTAATTGGGTTACCTGGCACGTGATTTGCGAGTAGGCAGAGAGGCTCTGGGCCGGAAGCGGGGCCCGCGACGGCGTCGGCCCGTACGGAAACTGCGCGCTCGACTGCATCGCCTGCTGCAAGGCCCACGGGTTACTTCTGTCAGAGAAAACATGAATAAACGAGAAATTAGACACTGCCACTGCCAATTTATGTAGGCAATAAAAATTCGGAGCACACGAGAAAGAAACACGGCGGCACGGCGTGGGGCATTTTCATGTTCATTTCACGCTCGATTTCAGCCGGGGCGTTGTGAAACACGAGCCCAATTAAGACTCGTCTCAACGTAACGCACGAGCGGACTCACCCGGGGTACGCTGGGGGCGGAATAAAGTTCCTGGAGAAGGTGCTGAAGTGGTCCGCCAGGTAGTTTTTGTGATACGGCGTCGGCCGAAAGTGGCGCGTCTTCATTCGCTTCCGTCGTCGGTAGTTGCCGTTCTCAAACATGTCGCCGCAGTCCGCAGCTGCAATGAAAGGCGAGTCATTGTCAGAAACAATAAAATCGTGCGTGCGAGCGTGCTTGATTGGAAGCGAGCTTTATTACGGCACATTGAAGCAATCGGTTCGTATTACAATAAAATGCAAACCAGGCTATTTTTAGCTTCAGAGATCGAAAAACTGCCGGATCATATCTTTCTTTGTACTTATACATTCCTCCCTTGCAAAATGCTGACTTTCTTACCGATTGTCCAGTAATTTCCCTTTCGCTCGCCGCCCCCGTCTCTCGGAACCTTCACGAAGCACTCGTTTAGGCTCAGATTGTGGCGAATGGAGTTTTGCCACCCTTTGCGGTTGCCCTTCTCAAAGTACGGAAACTTTTTGATGATGAAGTTGTAGATTTCGGAGAGCGTCGCCCGCTCGCCGACCGATTCCTTGATGGCCATCGTGATGAGCGCCACGTACGAGTACGGCGGCTTTGCGTTCGGGTTCGGGCTCTCCACACCCGCGGTTTGCTGCCCCGCGCCGCCTGCGTTGCTGCCGTTAGCGTTCGTGTTCGAATCCGTCCCATCGCCGTTACGCGCATTTTTCACGGCGTTTTGAGCCATTTTCGCAGCCAGTTTGTTTTTGTTCGTGTGTTTTGGTGCGTGGGCGTGGACGTTGGGGTGAGCGTCTTTCTTCACCGATGCGGGCTGGCGGGCCGATGCAGGCGGCTCCGCGGAATTGAAGGCTTCCGGCTGATAGCGGCCGTTTTGAGGAGCGGAGCCGTGCTGCTGCGGAGGCTGCTGCATCGGCGGCGGCGGCTGCTGCTGCAGCGGGCCGTGATTTTGGGTGTACGGAGGCGGGAGGCGGTAGGGGACGGGCACCGAGTCAGCTGGTGGACTGCTAACGCTATGGCCATGGTAGGGCCACACGCTTGACTGCGAGCTGCCGTCACTAGCATCGCCTCCGCCACTCGAAGCCACTGGTGGAGTCTCCAGGCTTTTGGGTCCGTGGCTCGGACTCAGGCTCGCGTAGTTAAAACCCCCCACTGCACCCACGCTCGCCGCCGTCAGCAGCTCATTTCCATGCGAGCCGCCGTAAACGCACTTGTCGGCCGTGGTGGCGGTCCCGTTCATGTTGGCAACGCAGCGTAGCACGGCGGCTTGGGTTTGGGTGTTTGGAATGTGGTGGGTGTGGGTGTGGGTGTGGGTGTGGGCGTGGGCATGGCTGTGGCCTGGCGGGCCAGGCGAAGGGAATCCGTAGACGGGCTGTTTCTGTTCGACACCCGTTTCGGTAATGTCGAGGGCACTTGAGCCGCTGCTGCTGCTGGCGCTCCCGCTGGATCCGTTCGAATGTGTATGCGTGTGTGCGTGGAAGTGCGCCAAGGCGGCATGGTGGTGAAACTGATGCTGCTGCTGCTGCGAGTCATGGGCGTAGTCGCTCAGGATCCCGACGGGGCTCTGCTGCGTGTGCGCGTGTCCCTGTCCGTGTCCGTTCATGATTGCCGAGTCGTCCAGCGCCGCCCGCCCGTTGAGCGCCCGCTCCTTCTCGATTATTGCGTATGCATAGTTTTTGATAAAGTCGTGCTGGTACGATGAATACTGGTGAGGGTGGGGGTGGGGGCGGTAGTGAAGGACGTTTAGGAGCTGCTGCTGCTGCGAATTGCTTGAAAGCGTCGTACTCGCGCTCACTCCGTTTCTACCTCGACTGCCATCAACGCCGCTGCCGCCGTTGACGAATTCACTCGAGAAATCCGAGTGAGTGGCGTGGTCGTGGGTGGTCGCCCCGTGAATGTACGGCTCGCCGTAGTTGCCGCCCAGCCTCTCGTAAGATTTTCCGCTGGCCATCAGCGCTGCCAGGCGTTCGTGGTCGTGGCGCTCGTCTTCGTCTTTGTCTTCGAAGGGACTGCAGGAGATTCTCAGTCCGTCGCCGTAGTCGGAAGAGTCGCGACCTTCGCCATCGTCTTCGCCTTCACCGTCACCTCCTCTTGCACTGTTGCCATTGCCGTATTCGGGCGAGAGAAGGCCGGTGCGTTTCTGCTCGTCGTCTTGCGTTTTCTCATAGCGGCGGCCGTCTTCATTCGCATTCACATTGGTCAGTATTAGAGTTGCTGTCGCTGCTATTGCTGGTGCGCAGTGATTGTTTGCCTGTGCGCGTGTGGCATTGGTCTCTCTCTCGCTCGGCCTCGCTCCGTCGTCGTCTTCTCTTCTGCCATGGGCGCAGGCCCTTTCTGTTGCTGCTGCTGCTCGGCAACCACTGCTCGCCTCGTCCCCGTCCTCCGATGGTGCAGGTGTAATCATCATCACGATGCCACTCCTCTCGAATTTCACCGAGACGCAACGAGTGAAAGCAGCTCAACTCTCAGCGCTCTGCTTTTGCCGCGCTGCACTGCACTGAAAGCACTCAAGCACGTGCACGGCTAATTAGCGAACGTCTTTGTTTACAGTTGCCACTGCCTCGTTAGCTGCTGCTGCGTAAACAAGACGCTGTCAGATAACGTGGTAAAGTAAAGCCTGTAAAAACAAATTGTTAGTTGCGATACGACTAAAAGTATTTCCAAAATGGACATTTTTGGAGTGCGCTTCTAGCAAACGAGCAAATTTTGGTCTCATTAAATCGCGATCGCCCAATCAGTCTCATTAACTCATCTGTGTAATCTTTTTCTATGCTACTTCCTCTTTTGTACCTGACTTTTTTTTCAAAATTCGTCCCTTTTCAATTTCAATCTGACGAAGAGAAGAAACCCAAATTCGGCTTCTGAAAACATTCGCCGTCACCGTCTTTCTTTTATAATTTACAAATGAGTCGTCAATTACGCGTTACGGGTCAAATTTTGTGTTATTTTTGAAGTTATCAATCCTGATGAGACGCTCAGTGAATCCTTTCGAAAAAGTATCGAAGATTTTTGCCTGCGACTGATCTTTGCCATTACGCAACGAGCCGAATGAACCTCTGCCGTGCCGTCGTCTCGTGTTACGGGATATTGATACTTTTTGTGTTTGAGTGCAACGATTCGACTCCGACTATCGAAACACGTACGAAGAGCAGCGGTGGGGACGAAACTGACTCGAAAAGCCTTTTAGCAACGTCGGATTCTCGGGTTACGAAAGTAATCAGAGCGAACGCGAACAGCGAAAGAGGCGAGACGAGACGAGGCCTATCTCGAAGCTCAGCGCTCACAACACACTCAGTAGTCAGCTTCTCCCCTTTTGAACAATTTGAACCCAATTTCCACTGCCACTTGGCCCGAGTCCGATCGGCGAGGCCGTCGACACTTCGAAAAATGCTTCCAAACGCAGCGAAACGCGGCGCGGCGGGGAATTTGCGACTATTTTGCTTAATTTTCTTCAAAAACGAGTTTTCGCGTCTTGTAAGATGTAAATCAGCTCGAAGACTGAATTTTGACTGATTCTCATCGAATCTCTCTGGATTGCAGATCACATTTGAAGCGTCTGCATTTGCATTTGTGTTTACGTTTGGACACTGCAGCGATTTGCATTTCGATTTCAGTCAAATTAGCTTCGCACGTGCTAATCCGTTGTCGTTACACTGCGTTGGGCCTTCACATTGCGTTCAATACAGCACATTTATGCAGAGTATTCCAAAAGAGATTATCTTGCACGCGTACGTGACAATTTACGCCTTGATTCTTGGCTTTGCTTGAAATTTAAATTGTCGACATATTTCCTTTCCTTTCCTGACTGATTCAGCCGAGGCTGATGCACGATTTAGCTTTGGCTTTGGCGTTTGGCTGATCTGCAATTGCGATCACCTTTGACACTTACCTTTGCGTAGCGTAAAAACAGCGACGCAACTGCAAAATGCGTATTCACTCTTCACTGAAATGCTGAAATTATGAAACGCTGAAATGCTGAGTCCACACGACACAAAACAAAGCACAGACGCAGTCACGGACAAAGAAGGCAAAGTCACTGAAACTGATTAATGATGCTTGTTAGACTAATTCTGGCTATCGAATGCCCTGATCTGGTCTCTGGTCCAGAACAGTCACTCGCTCGTGGTCCAGTTACTGGATCCTAGATTCTAGTTCCTAATTCTCACTACCTCGTCTCACACGGCTACGACTTACGTACACGGAAATTGGGAAATTAGCGCACTGCATACGCGCAATGCCCATCCACGACCTGAATTACAAATTAACAAAAGCAGGACACATGTCAACGCCCACTTTCTCCACTTCCGCACTCGGCCGCGTCCTTTTCTCGATTCGAATTCTTCGAGATTGAATTGATTCCGGAGCGACCGGTAGCCAACGTTCCGAATCGGATGAAATCCCGTTGCTGAGTCAGTCTGCGTGAGGGAAAATGAGAAAAGCGAGAACGAGAAGAATCTCGGAGAAGATTTTGGATCTTTCACGGAACAACCAAAAGAGTGCTGAAGCTGAAGCACAGGCGCAGAGAGCCCGTTTCGTGAAAGGAGGCATGAAACACGGCCCGTGAGAGGGTTGGCCTTCCACAATCGATCTCCAACGACGCAAGTCGATGCAACCGACGACGGGATTTCGGTTTTCAGATGCTGCGCTGATTAATTCTTTGTATTTCATATTCGTTAAATACTGCATGCCTTTTGTTTTGGTGCCGATGCAACCTGCAAAAGCAAAAACCTTTCGTTTGCATATTTTTTCTGTCTTCGAGACGGATACACGCATATTTTATGCCAAAAGGTGAGAAGAAGGGTTGTTGCAGTTTATTATTGTGATTATTTGCATTTACATTCGGCTTGTCGCACTTTTGGAAGGGTTTGACATTAATTTCGATGCATTTGACTGTAATTTGAGCGTTTGAGCCTTGTTTTCTGCTTTCTGCGTGCGTTGCATTCTTGGCGTAAATAAAGCGTTAAGCGTGAGGAAAACGTGTCGAAATCGATTTTGATAAGCCGACTTGCGAGCGACGATTGGAGAAGGTTCAGAGTTCGCCTCGTCTGATTTCTTTTCTACTTCTACCGATTTCTAAGCTGCAATTAATTTTTCTTCAGTAAATTCGCACTTGGGCCCGAATCTTGGCCTGCAAAATCGAAGTTTTCTCACTTACCGTCTGAAAAAACAAAACAGCAGAAACGACATTTCATATGTTCGTATATAACACGAGTGTTCGTCAGAATACTCGTAGAATTAAAGAATTTAGAGGTTAAGAATTTAGGAATGTTGGACTTTAATTTCATTTTCATGTTATTGCTCATACTTTCGTGCTGGTTGCTTGTTGCTGGTTGCTGGTGGCAGTGTTCCTGGTACATCACCATTGTTTTATTCCACCCTATGCCCATGACCACGACTATTTCTTCATTTCATTGGAAAGGCGCGCAAGAAAGAAAGACACGTCACCACGTCATTCCATTCAATATTACAATTACAGTCACAATTTGCTAGTGCCCAAAAGTTCGTTGCCACAAATCAACGCTCGTCGTGATACGTCAGATAAGCTGGCTCGCTGGCTCCAGACTTGTCACTGCTCTATTATTTATGTTTCGGCACAGTTTAATGCACAATGCAGCGATAAGAAATAAGAAAAACTGCAAAACTTCACATTCAAAATGCAAATCTTTCAACAATGAAAAGTACAACTATGTGCTGCAAGCAACTATCGCTGCATCTGTTTAAAACAGTTTATTTAGTTGAGAGTGGGAATGCATTGAGCAGGCACGATTATTATTATTGCCAATTATTTGGTTCGAGAGTACAAGCACCGACACAATGTGCAAATCGTCAAATTAAAGCTCAGCACGACGTAGCATGGCATAGCAATGTATCGTGTACGTACATCGCCATTGCACTCCACCGAACCCGAAAACTTACTGTATTGGGCCATTGTAAATAATTCAGCTGATTTGGGAAAGAAAATTCGGGAAACGGAAAATATTCCAGCATGTGCGGCGCGCTCTCCCAACTAACGATGGTTCTGGTTTTCCAATTGACGCCAAACTTAAATTGCGACAAATGTGTATCTTGGATTAGTGACTGGGACGAGAAGGATTCACTCCCGAATCCTGACGGAATGAAGCTTGAAGTTGAAGTTAAGCGACTTCGATTGGCAATTTGGCCATGCCATTCGTGCGGTCAGACTTCCGTGGGTTTGTCATCGTTGATTAGGATAAACTTCTGACATGAAGTCATCTTGATTGCCATATTGTCAGTATTGTGAACGTCAATTCAAACTTGTCTTTCTTGTCTCTTGTGCCCGAGAAGTCTGAGCCGAAAGGAGCGTGCGTCATTCAGAGTGATGGTCAGGTCAGATCAGCGCCACTTTAACCTTTATGGGGACATGCTCACGCTCATGCTCTCCTTTACCGATGGGGTTCCGTCGACGATAAAAAAGAATTCATATGGAGGTAAATACGTAGCACTAGAATGAGAACTAGTAAACATTCGCATAATGACTTCACTCTTTATACTATGATTTGCTCTTATCACCACATTTTGCGAAGAAACAACACATGCAGTTACACAATCCCGGAGGAGTTTCGAAATTATGCCAACTCGTACCAACCTAGCGCTGGAATTCTGGCAATTCTCCGTTCCAACGGAGCGGTTCAAGGAAGGGGATTCAGATTTGAATAATGAATGCTGCTTTTGACATATCCTTGATCGTACTGATAAGATAAGGGTTCTTCTGATTCGAGATTTGTCAATTGCTGAATTTCTTTGTTTTCGCTTCACACGTGTTTCCTGGGCGAACTGATAAAGGCTCTCAAAGTATCGCCCGTCATGAACGCAGATTCTCATTCACCGAATAACCAGACAACGTCTATATAATGTTATTACATAACTGTGCAAAGCGCAGCAGCCAAAGACCTCAGTTTAGGTGCTCCCTCGTAATGTATATGTCGATATTGTGCGCTTGCTGCTGGATTCAGGTTGCCATGGTTTGATACACAATTTCTTAAAGTTGAACCGCAGTTGTAGCAGGACACACTTCAGCGCCAGCCCTTCAGCAGGATCAGCACAACAGTCAGAGTCGGTGGAGCAAGCCTGTAGCTGGTCCTTGCAGACTGCTGCTTTGGCTGGTGCCCCACTCAGAGCTAGAATGAGCAGTAGAATAGAGCAGAGCAGGAGAAGAGTTCTAAGTCCCTACTGAAGAATTCTCTGAGTCATGATCATGTTAGATGATAGCACGGAGAGATACTGAAAGAACCACTGAAAACAGATGACTGCTTCATTCTCCTCGAGAACTCTGAATTCTCCATCTCGTTAGTCTTCGGCGGCTTCAGCTGAAGAGAATTACGTCTTCCTAGGTGTCTCGGCTCAGTGCAATATTTTATCCAGTGATGGGAGCGAACACCGGACGTCCACGCGGTTGGTGTGTGATGCCAATGACGTTGTTTGTGTTCTTACAGATCGGTCAGCACCGGTCAGTATTTCCGGAGCAGACCCGATTGAACTGGTCATCTGCAATGCAAACGTGCCTTACAAGTGTCCGGGTGGGTTTTGGAAATCTGCAGTGTACGACGGATATGATTCAGTGATTGTATTCTGCCAAGGTGTTAGCTTCAGGTATTCCCTGTCCAAAGAAGCTGTAACGAGACTCAGAGATTAATGGTGGCCAACCAATTACGAGGTGGCCGTTGGGATTACATACCAAACTGACTCGGTTCGCATGTTTCGGTTTGGATGGGATGGAGAGGAGTCTACTAGCATCTGGGTCAGTCAAGGAAGCAATAGTGTCAGCGATCTGCTTTGGAGTTGGGTAGGCAACATATCAGCCGATTTCAACCAGGCAACAGTAGCGTGGGATGGTACTAGTCACATCTACGTGCTCGGTGCGAACGAGACCGACTCGGCAGTGCGCAAGTTCTCCTTGGATGACTTCACAGTCACTGATGCAGGGGAATTAGCTACACACCATTTTTATCCTGTGGCAGTATGGGCCGAAGAACACAAAAGTGCTTTCGTATTTGGCGAGATAGCTTCTGGCGGCTTCTCTAATCGAATTTTCAAGTACGACGCTCTAACCAAAGCCACGTCTGTCTGTCTACGCGCTGCTCCAGGCTACGATACACTACCCCTGCGTCGTCTGGACGGGTACGGAAGTGCTGGTCATATGTGGGTCGTCTCTCTGTCGTATACCTCGACTTGAACCGCGCTGCTGCATCTGTAGCGGTGGTGACGCCAGAAACTGAAACAACAAGCGTGAACGTGACTGAGGAAACGACAGCCACGCCACTGAAGAAACTTGGGACGGCCTCCGGCTGGCCTTTTCAGAAAACGAACACCTTTCACCCCGTTGAGAAAGCATTTATTCTACTGTAAGTGTGTACGATGAGATGGATACAGTCTACATCTTCTGTCCCGACGAAATTTTCGTGTACCAGCTATCCATGGACTGTTTCATAAATTACCAGTACCTCTTTTGGAAGGGATCGGCGGTTACTGCCAAGGCCGCATGGTCAGCGGGCGATATATTTTACTTTCCCTTCTATTCCACTGGGTCCTCTGACATTTGGAAAGTCGACACTGGCAACCTCAGCAATTGGACCCGGGTAGCGTCAACAGCACCCCTCCACCTGTTTGGCACTACAGTGTTATGGGACCGAGGTGATCACATTTATATTTTTTCCACCAACTTAATTAATGAGCAAAGCTACGCCATCAAAAAGTTCAATATTCACGATCACAGCATAGCATATTTGTGAGAGCCATATTTACTCGAACGACACGTTAATTTTCAAGCTTTCAAGCCAGAGATTTTGTTTTTTTCCATTTGGGTCAAGCCTTTTTGCAATTCTGCAAGTTTTGCAGGTGGCTGGCTTGCTGGACCGGCGATTCTTGCAGCAGCTCGCCTTTCTTCTTTACATGGGCAACGAGAAGCTGAAGCTAAAGCTGAGTCTGAAACCCGAGCTCGATGACACATCGCCATAAAGCAAAAGCCCAGACGACCTGCCTGGTCGTCTTCACTTTTGCTTTGTCAAGCATGTCGGGGCCGTCGCAAGTGGCATGATGTTTACTTTACTTGGAAGAATATTTTATAGGTTATCATATAATTTATCAATAACCTCCCTACTAATGCAATCCAGAAACAAATGAAACTCACAATGAAATTTTAAACGAAAATGTCAATGACCATTACAGTAAAGGAAAACAATAAGCCATCAATTGAAAAGTAGAGTTATCCAATCTGTGAGCCCATTGACAATTTCTTCCTTGAAAGGTCAGTTCGACTCTGATCAGAATTTTCATTGGTAAATTCATTTGTTTTTTTATTGGAAACTTCATTTGCTTCATTGAAGGTTTAATTGTATGCCTATTTTATAGCCGATTGCCTGCTGTCTGTGAGTTCGAGGAATTGGAGCCAGTCAACGTCTTTTTCGTAGAAGTCAAACGCGACTTATGAGTTATGATTCATATTCATGGTTCTTCAGTAATGCAATGCATTGCGAGCAAAGCAAAGGCTTCGATTCGCTATTGTTCACTATTCGTAATTCGCTATCAGTGCTCGCTTCTTTGTACCAACTACCAAAGCAACTTCAACTACGAGTTTCTTTAACGGCAAACAAAGGCGTTGGCACAACCATTAAGCTTTTGTCTTCCTCAGCATTCACAACTGCAAGTCAAGACTTCTCAAAAACCAAGCTTACTTCAAGCATTCAAGCCTTATAGCTTAAGAAAGCAATTAAACACAAAAAAGGTGAATAAAATACACACAAAATTACGCGAAAGGGAAAATCCTTCCATGAAGCCTTCATAATTTGCTAATTTGGACCTCTTTTTTTTACCGTTTTTGCTAATTATTTGTCATTTTGCTGCTTTCAGGTTAGAAAATGTCCGACAATCCACAGAACGTTCGTCGCCACTGCTCGCAGCATCTGTGGTATGAAGAAGGCTGTTCTGCATGCGAGCGCGCGAACGAGCTTGGATTCCGTCCCATTCTCACCGAAAACAGCGGAAACGTGGGCCGAATCTACGACGCTCGCTACGAGCCCCGCTTCTACGGACCCGTTGGTCAAATGCTCCAGGAGCAGTACTTCCGCGCGACTGGCGTCGATACGTCATTCCGCCGGCTGACACAAACTCTAACTCAAAGTCATGTAGCTGGCGCGAGTGCAGTAAGCAACGACAGTGGAAGCGGCAACGGGCAAAGCAGCGGACGCGCCAGAGCGGCTGCGTCCGCTTCGACTTTGACTGCGACTGATTCAACCTCTCCAGTCACTTTTGGTGACTTCCCGTCGGAACTTCCATATTTAGTGGTGCCTGGCGCCGTCGCCAATCGCAATGCTGCTGCTGGTGCCGTTGAAAACAGCGGAGGCGTTGGTGGTGCTGCCGTTGGGGGTGACGTGAGCGGTGGAGCACTCAACGGGGCGACTGTTGCTGCTGCTGCTCCGGCTGCAGGTAACAACGTGGCTGCTGCTGCTGAGAACGGCCACGGCAACGGTCTCGAGACCATTTCAGAGAAGAACGGCGAGGGCGAAGGCGCCTAACTGCCCGTGTCTGTGACTGCGGCGGGACGGGTCAAAAGAAGAAGAAGAAGGTCATTGCCATTTAACAGCCGTCCCTGGCGAGTGACTTCAGTTGTCATTCGTCTTCGTCGATGATCTTCAGACGCCACGTAACAAAATTGCCGCCTACCACACGTATGTCCTCATTGGGGTAAATCGACATGATTATGTTGTTCTTTATGAAACAATAAATTGAAATTGAATTGCTTTTACGTCCCGACCGATCGATATGAAATTGAATTGGGAATTTTATTGAAATATTTCAATTA
>WIXG01000519.1:0-43819 GCA_009869945.1 Mesaphorura yosii
GTACAGTCGGTGAATTTATTCAATTTGGAATGGAATGATGTCAATCTCGTGTCGTGTCTTTATCGCCTGCGCTGCCTGGAAGTTTATGTTTTGCATTCTCATTTTTCGTACGTGCTTTTCTGTGAAATGCGATACAAGACGGCGAATTTCACCGAGCAACCGATTCTTATTTTGATTACAATCATATTTTGCCACGGAATGACACGCCGCATCATTCAACAGGCTGTGACTATGTTCTAGCTGTGGCTGCAATTCTTTGCCAAAGCATGCCAGATGCCAGTTGAATCCGAATGCCAAGTACTCATGATTACAAATTGGCCCTACGTTGTTGACTGATTCCTCAAATGCAAAATGCAAACTGTGTGGCTTGGTATAGTGTACTGCAGTTTGTACTACTCGTCGATTAGCCATTATCTGTCAATGAATTTATTTCTGCAAAAACCGCTCTTAGCTCTTCGGTATTCTATAGGAAATTCCTCCAATAAATTCCTCGCCGCCTGCCAAATGAAGGAAAGAGTGAACGACGCGCTCTTCTCTGTGGGTCTTGTTTGTTTGCTTTTACGATTGATAGTATGCGGATGTGATGCAATGTGACACGGATACGCAGACAGGCAGGCCCTTGACGCACGCTATTTTTGCGTGCGATTTGTGTAAATAAATAAAACAAGGCGAAGGTATCTCGGTACACGTGTGCGATTAAGCCTAGACTTTGGGAAATTATTGGCAGCACAGAGCAAATTGAGCAAGTTGTTGTGTTTATGATTTTAACGTTTTTATGCGTAATGCGTAGAAAACTCATGCTCAAAGAGGATCATTCTATCTCTCAATTAAGAGTTATTAACCTCAACTCGGTAAACAAACTCAATGCGTTTGGCGTTTAGTGTGTAATGAAAGATTTGTTCAATGTTTACAAATAAAAAGCAAGCAAATTATTATCACTTTAGAGTAACTAAAATTGCTTGAGAGCTTCGAGTGTGTTCATATTTATTATATGTGCCAGAAGTAGGGAGACATTTTCAAAACTCACGTAATTTAAACATTTCGAAAAATTAACACCACAGGGCAGTTCGTTAGACTTTAGACTACTTATTTAAATCACACATAACCTTTGTAGTATTACTGTGCCCGAGTGGTCAGGTGACCTTTGACCACCAGTCATCTACCCCTTTTTCCACAATCTTCGGGCACATTCTTCGGTGTATTTTTCTTCAGGATAGCAAATAAACAAACATTCTCAGCTGCTCGTGTTCTCTTTGAATAGGCTAACATAGAATTAGCGCAAAAAATTTAGTTACTCCCGCCTACCGCAAGTTCCGAGGTGACCTTTGTTTTAGGGTAAGGTGGGTTTCTCCGTACGGAGCAAGTGCTTCCCAGCTCAAGCCTTGCTAGGTCGACCCAGTAACAATTTTATCGACTAATCTTTGATTCTACCTTGTACCTGGGTCCAACCTCGTTATTGAACAGTACCCAAGTAGATTTTATCCGTCATAGGTTCAGACAAAGTCGATGGGTCCGAGACATAGGCAATACCGCCAAATGTGTCCATTTTCTCAGCTTTTGTTGGCGGCAGTATCTTTGAAGGAAGTCATGGAATTTGACTACTGATGACAGATTCGGTACCGTCATACATTGAGGGAAGTGAGTGTGTGGTGCTTTTGCCCAGTTCTTCCTCGCAAGAGCGTCCCAGACTGACTGATAAAAAGTTGGGCCTTTAACCCGTTTGGAATAGCGAGTTTAACTAATCAATGGTTTCAGTGGATCTCATTTCTAAATAACAGTTAAAACTGTCAAAACATTTTATGAAACACAAACACCACGATCTTAGGACACAGAAAAAAAGTTCGGAGAAAAATGTTCACTCATATGCGAGCAGTGCTGCATGCCGTTTTGTCTTTTTACTTCTGGCACATGTAATATAAGTAGTGAAAAGAGCACGCACTCAAAAGTGCGACTTTAATCTTAGAATTTTCGGTCCATTTCCTGACAAGCGTCTTTGACAGCTAACGTGCGACTTCGGCTTGGCCGCCTGACTTTTACAATAAATGAAGACTCTAATTGGACAACACAAGGAAGGTTTTCCGCCAGGAGCAATGAGTCAGCCGCCCGTCGTCGCTGTCGAATTTAAGTTACTTGAACCACGAGCCCACGAACACGAACCAAGTCAAGACGCGAAAGGAAAAGGCACGATGACAAGAAGGATGTCTTCTACTAATTGACAAAGAATGGAGTAGACACAGAAACACAAAAAAGCATGAAAAGGTGGAACAAATTTAATTAAATGGGAAGAGTACGGCTGTGTGCTATAAATCCGACGACGTCTTGCGTGGTTCAGCATAGAGCCTAATTCAGAATGAAACTCAGGGCCAGTTCCTTCGTGCGTTAGTCTCCAGTACAGCGTGCAAAGCAAGACAGTCTTCAGAATAAGAGTAAATGAGACATTTATGGAATGTTAGATGCTCGTATGTCTTTCCACTTCGTTACATTTACAAACGAATGCTTGTTTGTCAATTCGTTGCGTTGTCCATTGGACTGGAGAGTCGGAATTGACTTTGCCATTCATTTAGCTTTAACTAACGGCTAGTGACCGCGACCATTGACAATGTAGTGCTTTGATTTCCAGAAAGCGCTCTTAAAGGAGTGAACGGCAAAAATTAAGTTTGACATTTCTAAATTCCACGTCAGCCCAAACAAGCTTGGAGATATTTCTACGGCAATTCCGGCACGACTTTTTCCATTCCATCGCACTTCAATATCCTGTACGACTCATTTCCTGTACTCGTACGCGTAGGCTTTTGCTTTTCATGGGTGAGAAAATGTGATTTGCTCATAACGCTAAAAGAGCAGCAGGAACACATGTTCCTTGTACCCTACTGAAAGTGGGAACGAACGGGAACTACTTTAGGATAGAATTAGGATTACCAGTAGCAATAGCTTGGCCGGCAGGCGGACAAGAGCAGGAAGTGATAGTGCGAAAGACGCTGGCTAAATCTGAACAGCCGAAGACGCATTAAGTTAAGAAAGCAAAGAACTTCTTCAATGTCTATTTTTCTTTTTAATGTTTTTCAGTTGTTCACTTTTCCATTCCATTCCTCCATCTCCAGACAGACTTTTCCAAAGTGATAAACTTTTATACACATACATCCATATCCAGAGTCGCAGTGATGTCCTAACAATCTGGGTAATGGCTAACAGGCCCTATCCTAACAGGCTAATCCTCACAAAAGAAAAATTGAATTTCTCTCCTCCAACTTTAAAATGAGGACGGAATCTGCTTCGCTTCTGGCTCCGACTTTCGCACTGTATTTGTATTTTGCTGAATGTCAGCCGGGCTGCTTCGTGCAGGGCGACATGAGGGACGATTTTTCGACTGCCAAAGTGGTGGGATTGAAATAAATGCTGTTTTTGGACGGAGATCGACTTCTTCGGTTGGGTTTTATGCACTGAAGCAATTTATCACTTAGCATAATTGGACGATGGGTAACAATAGAAGCGCTGATCCATCAGAGTACGGCATTGTTTTGTTGTAGCTTCATCCAGCCAGCACGGAACGCATCGATTAACATATTTAGACCAAATCCTGCAGGAAATGCTCCATAGATAACTTTCGTGGAACATTTACTACGCATAAGTCAAGTGGAAAAGAGTGTCCCATATGTGCATGTACAATTTTAAGCACACAATTTTCTTAGATCTATTCTAAATCCTAAACATCTATCCATCCCAGAATTCCAGAAATGTCAATTCGACCGAGGGGTTAAACAAATGCTGGATGAGTTTCAGACGTCAATTTCCAAACTCAAACAAGGCACTGCCTTGCAAGGCGAACAAAATATGGTGTGAACGGTAGTGGCTTGAGCCGAGTGACTAAAGTGGCATTGCAATGAAAATGATTACTATGAGCTACAATAATTAATTGACAAATTATTTAATTGACCATCGCTTGCTTTACTCGGCTAAACTTTTTATTTTTTAATTATTGCTGTGTGCTTGTTAGAATCCGTTTGTTTGAACGTTTTCTGGCAGTGTAACGCAAGTACGAAAGGTATTGGGACGTGTAGATGATGATGTAGCAGTTGTGTGTGTAATTGACACATATTCTTTCTGTTTCAGCAATGGACCATCAGCGCACGAGAAATCACTGCAACCCAAAGAGTTTACAGGATCCAAATCGTGCCAACAAACACTTGCCCGATGAGCCAAATCCAAGTCTCCCAATATCAAATGTAAGTTGCGCCGTTTCCTTTTAGTCTCACCTTGAGTATTGTGTCATTCGTGAACGTGATTGCACGTTAATTGCAGCCGTCGTCGTTGATATACTAAATGCTAGCTACTTGTTGGCCAATTTACGATTTCGACTTCGACTTAATTGTTTTTATATCTGCACTCATTACCTTTCATTTTACATGTAAATTGCAATCAGAGTTAAGAAACACGAAGCGAAAAGGCTGCGACGTCAAAAGATTGACAGGCACGCAAAGGCAGCAGCGGAGCAATTAAAACGGGCAATCGGCAAATGGAAGAATGTCAAATTGAAATTTCTTAATTTCGCTCTGCTTTGAATGAAAGTGAGATTAATAAGGCAGGCAGGCATAGTGACATCAGCAGCAAAACTCCTGCAGCGTAGCGCTAAAACTAAAGAAATTTTGGTACGAATGAATGAATTGAGAGGCCAAATGAAGTTACGTAGCGCAGCGAAGGCCAAGTTGGTACAGCCGACTCCATACAGGTACAGTCACGGGCAAAGTAATGCAATATTGTTTCGTTGAATGTGAAGGTTCCATCAACCGAAGTCTCAAGAGCAGGTCGAATTCTCCGGACGCTGGTAAGTTTGGACGTATTATTTATTGAAACATTAGTAACATTGAATGACATTTAAGGGTAAGTAATCAAGACTGTGAACATTCATTAGATTCTGACAAGATCTCCTGGCCTTGTCCGCGACAGACGTCAGCAGTCACGTACATACAGGCGATGTCTTGTCGGGGCTGAAATGGTTGATTGGTTGCTCGCCATTGGGAGTGCAAGTGGAATTGTCAAGTCAAGGCATCAAGCTACGGGAATGTGGCAATCACTGCTGGAGGAAGGAATCATTCAGCACGGTAAGTGGGCCAATGTTTGCACTTCTATAAAAGACTGAGCTGCCCGAGAGCCTGATGCAGTCGTGGTTCAATTATCCTGCAACTTAAAGGCAAAGATTTTCCAATCCAGACGGCAGCAGCGCACTTCAGTGAGAGCCAAACAAACCCAAACCCGGCAGCAGTTCTTATTAACTTGTTGGGATTTTCTTCTGTCCTACAAAAGAAATACCACACAAACATAGCATCAAACGAACAAAAAGGAAAAGGAACAGAGTGAAACGTTCAAGTGCAGTACAGTGCTGAATAGAAGTTCCAGGAAAGTCAGAGGCAGTCAAGCAGTTTTTGAAGCTTTCTGCTACCCAAATTGCAATTGTCAAAATTTCCAATCAAACTGTCAAGTGCATATTGACATTGTAGTTAGCGGAGCGTTTATTTTCCTGTTAAACGATTTGATTTCGGAGCAAATACGAAAGCTGTGCAAGATATCAGAGAAATCAATTTCGCACTTCGCTTTCATTTGTCATTTCCGCCACCCTTTTCAAAATGATTCTTTTGAAAAGAAGAACGCCAACGCCGACTCCGGCGCTGACGACAGTGTTGAGAGATCGCGATATGACAATGACAGCAACGACAACGACAGTCAAAGAGACGAAACAGCAGCAGCAGCGTACCGGTACAAGATATCATTAGCTTCATTTTTATTGTACTGTACCCAATAACGGCAGAATTACTGCACGCAGAACGGAGGCCGGTTGATTTTATGAGCGATCAGCGATCATTAATTTTGTACAGATTGATTAGGACGACGGCCTCCGTCCTTGCGTGCCAATCAATCAATACATTCTAAATTTGTTGACCAACCTGCGTAACTGGTTCGGACAGCCGATCGCAGTTCGAAGATAACCATCGCACTCACAATCATCAGCACGGCGCATTGCATTGCAACAATTATATTATTAAGCCGTAACAAGCGCTGATGACTTAAATAATGAGGCAACTGTAACGGTAACAGCTTCGATTGCATTGCATCGATTACGATTACGATCTCGATCTCGATCTGATTGATTTATGTGTAACTTTGAATTTTGTTTGCGTGTACCATTACCGCTGGCCACTAGTTGCACTGCATAAACTGCTAACTGCAGGAAGCAAACTACTTTCATATTGAAGAATGAGCTCTCGTTAAAGTTAACCTATTTTGGCGGAATTCGTGGCCTGTCCAACCTTGCATTCAGCGAATTGTGAATTGTGACTTGCACTGGTTTTATTCGCCCGTCTCTTTTATGCTTGGCAGTAACGCAAGAACACCCATTTCGTGACAAATACATCTTTTACCGTTTCACAATCGACGCTGAAAGCGAACACTCAAGCCGGTCGTGGTCTCGCGGTCTTCCCAGTCCAGACGACGAACGAGAGGCGGACACGAAATGCTCTGAAGTGTTGGGCTTGTTGGCTCTGCGAGCACCTGATGCAATTATGCGCCTTATTCTCCGCAAACCTTCGTATGAGAGGACGACGGATGATTTGGAAATGATTTATGAAGAACTGCTTCACATTAAAGCACTTGCTCATCTCTCCAACTCTGTCAAACGAGAGCTCGCCGGTGTAATCGTTTTTGAAGCGCATCCAACTTCGGGGACAGTGTGTAAGTTATCTGCGTGTGATTCACATCGCAATTTGCGAAAATCAATAATAAAGTTCCGGAAGTTGACGTTGATGGCTGATGCTTTTGTCAGCTTCCATTTGCATAATTGCATGTAACTTTAATGTAGAATGTCGCGTTTGTTTTTTGGCTTCGGCATGCACAGTGTTTCATCAAGGCGATGAAGGCAAGAGTTGGTACATCATTCTCAAAGGATCAGTGAATGTCGTCATCCGTGGTAAAGGGACAGTCACTTCGCTGTATGAAGGAGATGATTTCGGGAAGCTGGCTCTGGTGAACGACGCTCCAAGGTAAGCAATGTTACTGAGTCACACATTTGTACACGAAATAATAATAGCACAGAACCCGGAACCTTGCCCCATGTTTGGTAATAAGTTGACAGATCATGCAAATAAATTACGGCGTGCAGATACAATTTAATACGAAATATGAAACAAAATGACAAATGAAAATCTCCGTGAAATAGAAAATTCTTTCACTTTCCGCCAGTAAAAATGTGTGTCACTAGTCACTGCCACTGTCACACTGAAATTTTTTAAACTAGGAAGTCTTGTCTTATTATTATTTGTCTTGAGCTGCATCCTGCATACCAAATCTCATTCAAATAGCACAATTATCCAGATTTCATGTACGGTTTTGCTTTCTTCTCTGTAATGTAAACTCTACTTTGGCATTATTGACCGAATCACATTTTCCATTAAAGGACCCATTAAATATGAATAAGCCAAAGTTAAAGTTGGTTGTTGGTTTAATTCGGATCTGGTGTGTCCAGAGCCATTTAATTTTGAGCTTGAAACGAAATAAATGAGATTGACCCAACCAGATTCAATGTTGTCGCCAGAGTTTTGCTGCTTCAGAGAATTATCGACCAGCCGTGCCCTTCATTTCTGCCAAAAACTAACGACTGCGTGTGTAAATTTAATGCCACACATAAAGTTCACGTTCACAAGTCTTTATCTCATTGACTCGGTGTGGAGCCGGGCATCAGAGAAGAAAGCAAAGGAAAACTCGAGACAGGTTTTATTCGGCCCTGCAATAAAGACTTCAGAAGGCTTGCTTTCGCCTTCTTTCGCCCTGCCCCGCAGCAGCAAACCTTGAATTGAAATATTTCCCATCCCATACGCTTTCTCTTCTCCCTGCATGCGACACACACGTACAAAAACAGAGGTCGGAGAATAAAAAGTATAAATTGAAAAAAAACATGTTTGTTTCTCATGTTTCACTAAAACTTCCCGGTCGTACCGGCCGCAGCCAGGCACTTGGACTCGAGCTCAAACTCGAACTTGTTGAATTACTCTCAAGCACGTGGTCTCAACTTTTGTCTACAGACGAATAATGCTAATGCTTAGGACTTGTTGAATAAAATATGGCCTTATAGCATTTCAATTCATATCTCGCGTTCCGTGCCGTGCCGGAGGAAAGAGGCCGGCGATGGATAAGAGCCGAGATCAAATGGAAACCTTAATGGAGATCTCTTAGCTGACGCTTTTTAGACGGATCACTCGACAAGTCAACGTCCTTAGCACAGACGCTCGGCTTTCAATTTCACGTCTCACTTTTGTCCTTGACTCCTGAGCCAACCAGCCAGCCGTGTTTTATCACCGAATCTCACACTATGTGCACTACTCTGCAGAAAGAAAATGAAAGCACAGAGCGCATTTTATTGTCACGACTGTGACTTTGGTGCTAAATAATCTGCATTGAGCCTTGCGCTCGCAAGTCGAAAAGTTTTAGTTTCATGGGCCATGGCATGCATGCTTTTGCCAACTGCAAACTTGATGACAATGTTGGAGCTATAGTTGAATGGTTGGATCTCTGGCGTGCTCCCTTAAGAGTGCATTTTTATTATGATTGCAAAACTTTTGCGATTAAATTACACAAACTCCTCGTTGGTTCTGCATTGCAATCTCCTTCACGCCGCCGCGTTTATAGCTTAGTACTTTAATAGTTTTTAACGTTTATCATTTGGGTGCTATCAAGAGTAGATGATGACGATGGTGGTGATAAACTTTACGACCTGCATCTTGCATTTGGCACGATGCACGACCATAAACTTTCTGAATTCTTAATTTAAAACGTAAAGGACGATGACGATGTGGAATTCATCTTTGTAATTGGACGGATGCTTGCCCGTTTCTTTTTTCTACTGGAATTAATATTCATGCTTTTCCTTTATTTTCAGGGCAGCGACAATCGTGCTCCGAGAAGACAATTGTCATTTCCTCCGAGTCGACAAGGACGACTTTAACAGAATCCTACGTGACGTTGAGGCGAATACGGTCCGATTAAAAGAGCATGGACAAGATGTGCTCGTGCTGGAGAAGATTTCCGCTAATAATGCTAATCCTTATTCACATTTCAAGTACGTCGGCCATTACCGTTTCTTTTTGTCTACTTTTCTTTTAATATTCTTATGCGTCTTAACTTTTGCGATGCTCGCATCGCTCCGACTGACGCTTAGTTAAAAGTAGAAAGACGGAATCCTTCATTAGGATGCGAGTCATTTCTTTCGAGGGGCTTAAAGAAAGTTCTTCTGCTTTCACCAAGAGACAGCTTTGTATCATAATTAGAGTATTTCCACAAGTAATTTAAAATCTATTAGCTCTTCGCACATCGTCTGCTCGTCTCTTGGCTCGTCAGTCTATCAGTTTATCCTCCCACGAAAGGCGAGGAACGTGATTCTCATCACAAACGATGAATTATATTGATAAAAGCTCGCTGCCCGCCTGCCTGATAAATTTTCCGTTAAGTTCACTCCGAACTCTAACATTTTCTTTGGGCAGATACTCTGTGATGGCTGGCAGCCCCGCGAAGATGCTTGAACATCTCCTGGAAACCCGACTCGATGGACGGGATCGTTCGAGTTGTGATTCGAACAGCAGACGTTCATCGTCGAACGGCGACAGCGACCTGTTCCTCGATGATTTCCTCCTGACACACATCACCTTTATGCCAATTCACCAGTTGCTCACCGAACTAACTAGACAATATCCAGTTCATACTCCAACAAGTAAATACGAAATGATATGCGCGCTTAATTGTATGCAATATTTGCTTGCCGCGTGGCTTGCAGTTGTAGTCTGGCTTGGGTTGAGCAGGACAGCTGAAAGAGATAACTTGATTAGGTAGGTTTGATCTTGAATCAGAAAGTACGGTAGAAAGTTTAATTTCATTTCATGCGAACACGACACGACTACTGCTTCATGATTAGAATACACAACATAAATCATTCTTCCTTTCATTGACACTGGACTGGCGCTGGTAGAATGAGGTCAAAGAGCTTGAAAACTTTCTCAAGAGCCAGCAACAGGATCCAGAATTCATTCATTCATGCTAATGTGTTCATGGTTATAGTCACATTCCAGGGTTTCTCACTTTCTCCGTACCGTGCCATGCCTGCCATCAATTTCATGTTTCATGTACGCTATTCAGTTAGTCTCTGCCTTTGAATTTACCCTCTTTTGTGTACAGCGCAATACATTTCCGATCTTTCTATAGAAAATTTCAATTTCTAAGGAAAAGACATTTATAACTTTCCATGCGGGCATCAGACACATGCAGGATTTGAGCACAAGTTCGTAAGTTCTTAGAATCTCTTTACAATTAGCGTATTCAGGAGTTTATATTGCCTACGGAAGTCTGCCAAGTGAAAGCTTATTGCCACTTGCATGTGTTGTTGCTTGGTTGCTTTCGCTTTAAATCCATGAGGCAATTTATTCAATTTAAGTACCGAAAATATTTCCTACGTACAACTTATTTTCCTTAACCAATACTCTCGCGTCCCGTATGCACTTGCCGAGTTGACTCTTCTTGTCAAGATCGTGAATTTCTGCTTGCCTGTAAAAGACGAGTGGTTCAGTTCGTGCACAGATGGGTGACCACGATTGGGGATCCAGTGTTTGAAGAACAGATTACGCATTCATTCCTCCAGGTAATAAAATTGCTACTTACCTCTTGCCCTTAGCCTTCCAGCTAGCTAACCTGGCTCCCGACTTCGCGGAGGAGCATAGGAACAAGTGAATCATTAATAATAGGCCATTATTTCATTCTAATTCGATTACGATACGTGCTCCTTGACTTTCCATGTAATATTAAATTTCCTCGGGCGGAAAACCGTACAAGGCGGGCAAAGGAATACTCTTGATCGTAGAATGCATAGAACCCATTCATGCTTGTAAATATAATTTAACGCAATAACGTATGTAGGTTTCATTTCCGCTTCCCAATTGAGTTAGTTACGAGTTACCAACATAAGACAAAATTCTCAATCTTACAAAGCTCGACCATAATTTCATTTCCAGGAATTATTTGACGAAGTACAGAAAGAAAGCAATGCGTTTGGTACGCTTCGAGACGAGGTCAACTTAATGCTTCATGTCATGGACATGCGGCGGAGTTACGTGGAAGACCGACAAAATGCTGCAGGGCAAAAATGGAAGCTGCCACCGTCTGGACAACCTGTCAGCCTCTTTGGGGCGCCGCAGTCAAATGCGAACGACGAAACTAATGATCAGCCGCTTGAGAGACGTTGCGTCATGCAGCCGTCGGATGACAGTAAGCAAATGCGAATGTGAATCAAAAAATTGGTTCTGGAGACTCATGAGGGTCGTCTTCTCTGTTTCAGTAATTTTCCGCGTATATTGCGCTGATCATACCTACTGCACATTGCGATTTCCTTTAAATACAACCGTGGAAGCACTGAAACACGTCGCCGCCGACAAATTGGGCTTAAAACACGATGACTTGGTCCTTGTCGAACTGAAGTCTTCAGGTAAATTGTTTCGCTTTGTCTTCTTCCAGAATTGAGAGTTGGCGTGCTTTGTTTTAGCGTTCCATTTAATAGCATTAGAGTAAACGAACGAGTTTCGATGCACTTGGGAGTTAATTTGAGTCGACTTTATTTGCGGTGCAAATAGGAACGTAAATTATAAATTGGGTTGCGTGCGGGTTTTGTAGGAGCGGGTCTCGGGCTCTCATGAGAGATATCGCGGATTTTCTTTCTAGTTCAATTCGATGTTCACGTTTTCGGGTTCATTTTTAATTTACCTGGTGCTCACACACGTTTCTCTTTTGTTTTGTAGGTGAAAAGGTCACATTTAAAGATACCGACGTTAGCATCCCGACCTCGTTGAGCCTTAACGGACGGATTTTCATCTCGCTGAAAGATCATTTGGATGCACTGGTAAGCGCTGCCGCTGTTTCTCACGTTTTTCTGCCTGGCGAATTTAGAATGTAGACTGCCTATTAATTATTTCTTGGTGAAGGTCATAAAAAAGGTCAGAAGGCCTAAGTCTGGAACAGAAGCTTAGTAACTCATGCAATCCCTTGCAAGGCTGTTTGAACAAATTAATTAATACCCTTAATGATTCATACTCGGACTCAGCTAGCGCTGGCGAGTCTGGTGAAAGCATTGTTGAAAGTTGAAAGTTACATCGTCCAACTTAGCATTAATATTGCAAGGGGAAATGGAAAAGAAAGTCAAGTCAAGTCCCAAGATAATTCTTTGCTGCTGCCAGACGCTATGAATTTATATTCGAGTTTGAGTTCGGGTCGAGTACGAAACGAAAAGATAAAAAACAGTGAACTATTTTGTGCATAGCAGCAGGCAGTTGAATGTAGCGTGATGGTGAGTTACGTGAGGAAAGCAGA
Source organism: Mesaphorura yosii (assembly GCA_009869945.1). NCBI lineage: Eukaryota > Metazoa > Arthropoda > Collembola > Poduromorpha > Tullbergiidae > Mesaphorura > Mesaphorura yosii. The sequence goes on from WIXG01000519.1 coordinate 12,391, forward strand.
GCAGAATTGTAAATAGGAACTTTCTTTTCCTCGTCCTTAATTTTTAGGGTTACGCTTACGCGATTCACGTCTCGCGTCTCGTCTCGCTGAGTCTTGCGCGCTTCTTGAATGAGTTGAGAGAATAAGAACTCCATAATTCATTAACGGTTGGTTAAAATCTCATTTAATACTACCAAGCCCAACATTAACTTTTACCGTCTGGCCTATTTTTGCAAGACATGCTTACCGGAGCAAGAAAGGCCGACAGAAGGCACTGATTCTGATTTGGAGATGTTTAGCACGCGAGAGCTGGCGTACCACATGACAATGCTGGACTGGAGTTTGTTCAAATGTGTTCATGAGGTAAAAGGCGACACGCGACATTGAACTTGTGTGGAGTATCCCAGATTTAACACTCGCTTTTGAATTTAGTACGAGTTAATTTACAACACCTTTGGAAGACATCACTTCCGGAAAATCACTTCCAACTTGGACGTTTTCCTGAGGCGATTCAATGAGATTCAATATTGGGTGGCCACTGAGCTGTGTCTTACACCGACGGTCAGCAAACGGGTGACGCTGATAAGGAAATTCCTGAAATTGGCTGCCTAGTAAGTAACAATAATTCTTGCTGCTGACGGGAATTCTGATACTATTATCACTATTTATGAAGTGATGAAAATTTTGAAAAGTCTATTGGCGTTCAGGAGCATTGACTATTGATGTACCATTCAACATGAATTGAATGAGAGAATTAATGCTGGATGTTGTTTCTAACGAATACAAATATAACAATTTCAGCTGCAAAGAATATCAAAACACAAACGCTTTCTTCTCCATCGTGATGGGACTCGGAAATGTGGCCGTGACACGCATGAACCAAACCTGGGAGCGGCTCCCGTCCAAGTCGCGCAAGATTTTCGCCGAATTCGAGTCACTCATTGACCCGTCGAGAAACCACCGTGCTTATCGCATCGCGCTGAACAAAATGAATCCTCCAATCATACCCTTCATGCCACTGATACTCAAAGATATGACGTTCACCCACGAAGGGAACAAGACGTATGCAGATTCGCTTGTCAACTTTGAGAAGATGCACATGCTGGCACAAACAATAAGAACCATGAAGCATTGCCGGAGTAGGCCAATGGGTAAGTTTTCTGGAAAAACGCACAGGCGCACAGGGAAGCTCAAGAATCATGGGGCTGTAATTAAAAACGCCGCTCCTTTGTTTCTTTTCAGCAATTCCACCGCCAACACCACGAAATGAGACGGAAATTCGAACCTACATCCGCTGTCTTCGCTGTATTGACAATCAGCGAGTACTCAATCAGTTGTCACAAAAGCATGAACCAAAAAGAGCGTGAGAGTAGAATAGAAAAATGAGAATCTATAACAATGGACCTTGGATCCAGCCTCCAGTCTCTATTTTAGAGTGTCCCTTTTAATCAATAGTTTAAATTCTTGGCCATGACCAAAACTGCATTCAGCACAATCTAGTCAATACCTGCAAACTGCACTTACGTAATAACTCAATCGTTGTTGATTTTTATTGTTAACTATTATTAGTATCTCCGTTCGTTGTCCAAGTGCAAATTAATCTCCTCTTTAAGATCAAAACCACAACTATCTGCCCTGCTATATATTGCTAGGAAAACTCATCCCATCAACTCTAGCCTTCATAAAGTAATGACAATCCATTCAAGCATAAAAGTAATATAGACATTAGTTTGGGTTAGGAAACGTTTAATCACTTGAAATAATTGCAGAGTTTATCAATATCAATGATCAATAAATCTTGTTCATTGTTGTTTGCGTATTATTGTTCAGAAATGATACATCGTGAATCTTTAAGAGAGTATCTTTTAAATGTTCTGAAATAGAGAACATATTATTAAGGAAATGTGGACAAATCTATGATTATTTGGAAGGGAACAAAATAAAAGTATCAACCTCTTGAGCTTGTCGATTGGAATTTGATTCTGACATCCTTCGGTCGAGAGCCCGAACAAATTCAGTGCTGATGCTTTGTCTCAAGTCTTTTCCTCTTCTTGTGCGTCATTGCTTCACACTTAAAGCTAAACTTCAAGCTTCAGAAAGAATTCAATCAGCCGATTTGAATGGACAGGTCTTGGCCTGGCTTCGTTCTTTGAAGAACTTGTTTCTTGGCTTGGTATGGCATGGCATGTGATTTGAAGTGCTTCCGACGGGAGTCAGTTTATCCTGCACTGCACTGATTCCAATAAAGAGACGTCAGTGAGATTCCAGTCTCAAGAAGCGTAAAACGACAGCGGCCCTAGCACAAGCCCCCCGACTGAGGCCCTCCAGACTGAGCGCCCCCTATCTGATGCACACCACAAATTGTATCCTGTAAAAATATGGCTTCTCAGGTTTACATGATATACAGAGTACAAAAATTAAACTCGCAAACTCGAACTTCAAAGTCGAATTTATACTGCTCCTGCTGCAGCTGTTGGAAAGGAAACATTTTAATACATTGTATGTGTTCATATTATAAACGTTCAGAGACGTATTGCAGATTGCCAACCGTGGAGTGCTTTATCGATGTTGTTTGAATGTTTCCTGTTCGACCTTTAAATGCCAATTTTTCAACCCGGTCTTCTATTGAGTAGTAGATTTTATGGCATTCTCTTTGTTTCAACCTTGTGAAACTATACCACTAGTGTTCCTACTTATCCTTTGCATTTTTCAGGTACAGGGAGCGTGAGTCGCAGGGGGCCTCACTCGGGGTTTTAATTTACTGAATCCTCTCTACGCTGTCGTACCTTTTTTAGGCTGCACCTTTCACTCTGGTGAAAGTGTATTTGCTTTGTTTTGTAGAGCGAACACAGAGAGAACACGCATCAAAATCCAAGGCCAGAAGAAGTCAGTTAAATCCAATCCGTTTCTCCTCCCATCCCGCATCCCAATCCCAACCATCTTTCAAGAATATTCCCTTGTCCAAACTTTTAAACCGAAACCACACTCACGGTTGAGCCGAATTAGACAAGCTAAAGTTGTACTGCTAGTTTGGCTGTGCAAAATTGGTTGGCATTGTTCACACTGAAATAGCAGGCAATGCCGAATTGGGCATCTGGACGTTCCACACTGGCAACGCAAAGAAATACGTCTTGCTGTGTGTGAATGGCGTTGAAGGGAAAAATTGGCAGAGTTTCCAGTTTTTCTAGAGTTGAATTTTTTTAACTTTTGGCCGTGACGAATGAGTCCAGAGTGCGTAAATATTCGGTAATATTAAATGGTATTATAGATTTCAAGATAAGTTAGTTCAAAATTAAGAACGTGCATTAGTTTCACATAACATTGCTGACGTGCTTCATTATTTCTAATTGGTTTCTCATTATTGTCAGTTGACGAATTTATCCGTTTGGCTCTGATTTGGGTGACGAGCTGAATGTTCAGCTATTTGAAAATTGCACCTCCGAAGCAGGATGGGAAAGTTGGTATTTATCGTAATCACCGAAGGAGCGTTGGCCCGATGCGATTTGCATAAACTTTGAAAATTGTGGTAAGTCATCCACAAGTGTCTTCAGTTATTGCTGTTTCTCGCCATGTTTAATTTGCGTCAAAGCGGAAACGGCCGCGGCCGTTTCCGTTTTGACGTGAACAGCAACAATTTACTGCACGTGCCGATTTATCCTCTTTAGTTTGACATTGTCCCATTTGCATTGCCGACTTTGTATGTGTGAACGTAGAAATCCAGTTAGCACACCCAAATTCGATTTTCCAAATCGGCATAACCTTGTGTGTGGATTCGGCTTTACCAGTCACGAATCACGATTGACGCAATTCAAAATCAAAGCGAAAGCAACATGAAAGAAAACAGCTTGTTAACATTTTTATCGCCTCGCCTACCTGCGCCTGCTTCAATGAAGATTCTGGATTCTTTTGAGAATCTGAAACGTATGATTCTTTGCGGTTCTTCTATCCCTGGGTATAAGCCGGCACCGTTCTCCAATAATGAAAGTGCTTTAAAGTAATCTCAATTGTGGTAATGTGACAAACGAATGAATGGACCCAGTAAATTATGTAATTCCAGTGTGAAGCATGTTTTGTTGGTTTGCCTTCGTTGTTTTCCGGCTTCTCCAATTCATTCGAATTTCACGTGTGTAATGCCACAAGAACTTCACATAAAAAAAAGCCCTGCTCGGAAGCTTTGAAATAAAATGGTGGGATAAACAGTTACACAGGAAACATTGATCAGATTGATGTGTCTTCATTCGTGCAGGCGGATGGCATAAGCCAGGTAGCCACAGATCAAATCTGAAGTAGTTTTAAAGATGACACGATCCCTAATCTACTGATTGTGAGGCATGTACGTAAAGAGAGTATAAAGATTGATATGCCAGGTTCTTTCGTACGAAAGAAAATTCGACGCCTATCATATTTCGAAGGCGTGGATGAGGTGGAAATTCTTGAATTGGAAATTAGACACAAGCGTACATGCTAAGGTGAATAACTCCAGGCAATATTCATAATCATAAGTGTGCATTCGTTTACTTTTCCAAGAAACCGAAGCCGCAATTTAATTAGGTATGAATTACGAACCTTGAAGCTTCTTCATCACTATCACGGTTTCATTAATTAATTAGTGCGTACTAATTAAGATTGAGTAATGATACCACCGCACCGATGAACAATAACTTGCCATTTATAAGCATGTAACCGTCAGCCGGCGGCTCTGCCCGCATTTTGAAAACTGCGAGCGAGCAGGAGTTCATTATCACGCGTTTCGCCAATTCAACTTTCTGCACTGCACTACTTTCGACGTATTTTCAGTGTTAAGCATTTTAATTCCAATTCGCCAACTTCAAGACAGCAAAGCCAAGCCAGCGTCAGCGTCGGCGCGGGATTTGAAGAGAAAGTTTTGTTGCGAGGGAATTAAACTTTGAGAGGATGTGGGACGGAGACTTTTGAACACTTTCAGAAACCATGCAGGCATACACGGGACAAGAAAAATGGTGTAGGTCGATGTGGGATTCAATTTTAAAAGAAACTAATTTAATATCGTGAGAGTAAACTACTGCTCACTGCTCGCCTCGTGGCTACTGGATGGCGATCCGTATCGTTGCGTGTCTCTGCGATCCCAGCCGCCTTCAGCCTGGCTGTGATATTAAAACATGGATAAAAAGGATGCGGATTAAGTGGCTCAGAAAAAGCGGACGAACATTTTTATAATGGACTTCGGGGCAAGAACTTGTAACAAGGGTTAATGTCTTCAATCTCATCCAACTCGTTCCCAAGCCCAAGCCAAGCAAATAAGCAGGACTACACTGAATAAGGTAAAAGTTCGCTTTATTAAGACAACGCAAGTTATTATTGCCCTCTAGAACTATTACTTCTCTCATTATAATCGGTATTACTTTTAACTCCCATAAATGTACTACTTTTTCTATTGTGCATGCAAACTTCGAACCAGGGAAACTTTCCCCGTTCGTCGTCTTCAAAATACCGACACATGTAACAATGCGTGCACGTGTATGTATATTCATAATACGTGTTCATATCTTTAAATGGCTGGATTAAGGAAACTATTTTCTTTCATGGAAAAAAATGTTTGTCCATGCTGCATGCAGAGTGGAGTGCGGAAGCAAAGGCCTTTGCAGGAAAGCCACGAACTGGAATGAAAGAAAGCATCCCGCTGGCGCTGGCTGACGAATCTTAAAACCTTTACCTTTTACAATGCTTGTTGCTTCTAAAGTGTAGGCGAGCCTTTCAGTTCCTCAACTTTCTTGGCTTCTGCGTCCAACAATCTTGTTAACATCGTTAAACAGTCCAACGTCACAGCAGTTCTTAGACTAACTTCATCCAGACTTGACTTCCGGATTATTAACTTAAAGAGTCAATTTTCCAAATTCAAAAGTGCACAAGTTCGTAATTGCAATTTGCAATCTTCATCTGACGGAAATGGCAGGGCGCGTGTCAAAGCCAACTCAAAGTCAGTCTCACACATGTACCAGGCGTGGGCCTTCACAATGACAGTGATGAAGGTGGGATATGGACCAAAAGTAACCACGAGTTATTATCATTGTCATATGTGATATATTACTGTTGGAAAGCCACTTGCGAATGAGCGAGCCTGCTAGCCTCCAGAAGGTAAATTTGAATTTGAAATCACTTTCACTTTGAATTTATTCAACTTATTCATGGCTCGAAGCAACACAAGCATATCCGCATCGTACGAGCATGGGAAAAAGTAAGAAGACATGTTGCTGCTTTCAAAACATATTTATTCCGGAGGAAAGCAGAGACTGATACTGTTTCTTTTCTCGTCCTGAAACGAGTTAGAAGTACGCTGGTGCGTGGAACGTGGACGATGCGCGGTCGGTTAAGCAATGATAATATATTTTTATTTCGCTGCGATGGATGGATCATCCACGAGGGGCTACACGGGGCTAGATAAATATGCTCTTGTACATCCTTTGCGAAATGCGAGCAGCGAATGCGAAATGAGAAAAATAATATATGTTTTGGAAAAGGTGGATTGAGAACTCCATTTTCTCCAGGAGAATGCAAATGTGAAATGTGTACCCAAGCCAGGATTGTATATACAACGAACAAGATGACAAGTACGAGTATAGGTTCGTTCTGTCTGACTGCTGCCCTACTTTAAAAATTACGGCCCCCAGACTCACTTTAAATTTGTGCCGATGAATTTGTTCGCGCTCACAGGAAGTAAATCAGCAATTCCGAGTCGGCTGGCGTGAGGCGACATGACGGAGGGAACCTGTAAAGACAAAATTTCGCCAATTAAGTTAAATCAAAAGTAACGAATTGCTTAGCTAATGTAGTTATGTCTGGGAAAAAGTTGCTAATGAGTTTTTCTGTTTTAGAGGAGAGTAACATCGAGTTTGAGATTTGGGCGAAAAATGGAGAAAACTGAACTGCGACAATGCCATGTCGGAGATAACCATCTAATTTTATAACATGGCGACGGTGATGAGTCGCAGTCCGGAAGAGGTACAGATGCTAAAACGAGTTGAACATCTCTTAAATGCATGCTAACCGCGTGAGAATCTTTCTGTGCTTTCTCCAGAATTTGCAATTCAGTTGAGAATTGGTAAATGCAATGCAAAGCCAAGCAGAACTACTCAATCCGTAGTTTCGAATTCGACATAATAACAGTGCATGAAAATTTAATATGAAGTTATTGATTCTTTTGGTTTCAAGCCAACTTGAAATTCAGATTTCTTATGTAAATAAAATGGAGCCGGAGATTCTGTGGCGCTTTCTCTGCACTATAAAAATCAAATCAGCATAATCGAATGCAAATGCAAGCACAACGAGAAGCCCATCGTAGTGAGAGATTGAATTGAATTACATGATAAATAAGATGTTGAATATGATATCTAAAATGCGGTGAAGAAGCCAATAATGGATAGGATTTATTTTTGGATGGTAATTGATTGAGTCTGAATTACGTCCTGCATTTTGATAACGAAAAGGAAAATCATGACTCAATTTTGTGGTCTCTCGCATTCCAAAATTAGAATCAATAATACTTTATGGCTAATGGCATAATATTATTGCTATTATTTCAGGAGAAAAAAAATTAATATCTGAAGCGAAGACTGTTAAGTACGCTCTCGGTTTTCAAATGAGCTTTACGATAATTTCTCTTGTCCCCCAAAAATCGAATCGTGAAGAAGTAGGCGACTTCAACCAAGCTCAGGATGCTGAAGCCCAGTGTGAGACTCATGACTCCTCCCAAATTGGCTGTCAAGAAATAAATGGAAACTCACTTAAGTGAACGCTCGATAATTCGCGAAGCGCGAGCATGAGCGGCACGGGCACTTACAAACAAAATCTTCCCACGAGTATAGCTCGTCCCGTTTATACTGCAGGATGGAGTTTTCACGAAAAAATATTTGCAAGTGGCTAACGCTGACACTGAAAAACAAATCATTTTTCACTTTCATAAAAATGGCTGTAAATGAGCTGGTCATGCCATTCACGCTTGCTTACACGACATAGCTGATGTCCTCCAATGCAGAATAGCCTTCGGAGATCGCCTCGCGAAGACTCAGCGTCATATTTGGAAACGGATGAATCGGGTACGGAGCGGTGGTGACTGCAGAATCATAAATCGTTTCCGAGCACGAAGGCAAGCATATGTCGATGCATGTGCGCTGTTGCTTTACGTCTGCCTTGGTTCGGAACTTGAAGATCTTCTTGTCAACTGAAAACAGACATTGCAATCAGCAGACAGGACGGCGACAGCGACTAGACAAATGCTAATCAAGACTCGGTTTACTGGTATTGTTTAATCCTTCAACTTCGGTCGATATTCTCTTTCGTTTTTGAATTTCATCTATTCAAATTCATTCAAATAGAAATGGGCATAACGTATAATTCAATTATGAAAGAGGTCTGCTGGAGCCAGGTGGCAGCGTACCTAAAGCAGTGCTGGCACAATCAATTTTTTCCCACGGACAAACGGAGTAATTTCCTGCAATAACATATGACATTACTGTTAGCATGCTAGAGAATAAGAATGGGTAGAGTTGAGGATTATGCGACATGGTGGTAACATTCTACTATAATTCAGGATTATCACGGCTTACCAGGTGCATAGTATGGAACACAATCACATTCATCAGAAATGTATTGATTTTCGCATTCAACCACACATGAAGCTGAAGGCAAAACAACGTGTTAATTAATTATCTGATTTTACCATACTGTAGACCAGGTAGGACAGTTAGCGTGCTACTACTCACCACGGCTGTACTTCTTGTAATATACCAGATTAAATTCGTCGGAAAAATAGCAACCTCGTCTTTGTGGACTGAAAAGACGGATGGAGTCAGCTCCATACTGTGGCAAAATCAAAAGCAGAGTCCAGTTCAGTGGTTAAACCGTGGGTTTATGAATCCGGAAATTAATTCTTGGCTTGGGAAATTAATATTCAGTTCACGTTTTGCGTACCGTGTCTGTCGCGCTAAGACTGACGGCCGTTTGCATTCCCGGTGGAACCAAAAATCCTCGCTGGCCAACGGAGGCGAAATTTTCAGGATGGTGAATATGGACCTGTCAGAAAAAGCAAATGCGTTCTCATTTTCATAACGAAAATCCGCAGACGAACGAGGATGGCATTTTTAGCAATCGTTTGGAAAATTGATAGGAAAAGAGCGATGGAAGGCCTTAATCCTTCCAAGGACATAGAGAACACATCGGCGATTAATTAGTGCACGCTTTGTAAACCCCGTGATGCTGCTACACCACAGCCTGTTTCACAGAACTCGCGGGCAGGCTCCGATTCGTAAAGATGGATGGAGGGCTGAAGTCCTATCTTACCCGCAATCCTTTGAAGCTGTCAGCAGGAATTGTGTCACTGTGTAACGTAAATAATTGATTAGAAATGTATTGGACTATTAGTTCTAGGTACCATCTAAGGTTCTAGGTAATTTATTAGTACCATCTAAGGCTGTCCATGATAATGCTTAGCCCGCGACTCCTTCCTGCCCCAACAGCTTTAAACGGGAAAGGCTCGTTGAAGACTTTCTTCGCGACTGGTGGAGGAGCGGTTATGTTGACGTCTTCCTGAGAACTGAGCTCACACAATGAAGGATTTGCCCGACATTTTGACAAGTACTTGCATATTCCAGGAAACAGGTCATCATCATAGACCCTGTAACAATTAAATGTGGTGCGCCGGTTCCAGATTAATTTCAGCATCCTTCGCAAATTACCTGGAGCAAGTGTAGGAGTCAGTTGTTGTCACGTTTCCGGTCTCTTCCTCTTCCTCTTTAATGGTCATGTGAGAATGTGAATGAGAATGACTTCCGCTTCCGCCTCCGACTCCGAATCCTTTTGGCAACGAAGCTCTTGCGCGAAACTTGTCGGTGTACTCCCAAACTGCTTGTTGCAGGTACGTGTACTCAGCTTCATGCAGCCTGACTTCGGGATCATCTTCTCTTCTGTGAAACATCAGAACAACATAAATTGCATGAAGATTTATAACTTCTGATTCCTCTGATAAGTTGATTCTTAACTGCCATCTCACTGACTTACACAAGTTTCCGATGAAATCTTGCCTCCACCGCGTTGAATGTACAACAGTAACCCGTGTCGGTAAGGGTCAGCTTGAAAAGCTGATTGCATTTTGTTGCTTGACTGTTCCATTTGCAAGAGAGCAGATAATCTTCACACTTTGGTGCCACAAGCCGCAGCATCTTGAATGCCAATTCCGCTTCTTCACCTTTCGGGTCGCGTGCCTTGTTTATGTTGTCATTGTTGCGGCCAGATGGGTCAATGAGAGTCGCAATTAGTGACTTCATTTGAGAAAATGTCCGACTGTAATTAAGTTGACAAGACTAATCTGATGTACTGTGCATTATACCCCTGTGATTTGCATCCGACGACATCATCGTTAACTTACTTGAGATTACAGCCTTGAATGACCAGTTTCTCATTGACAGCCTTGTTAACTGTGCAAATTGTCACTGCTGGAAAAGGAATATCACGCACTGGATAATTCGTATTCGCAACTGAAGTTAGTACTGGATTGGTCGCCCACTTCTCCCAGATCTTGCCCATCAAGTACAAGGCTGACACCACTCCAAATGCGCAGAAAATCATCCAAAATAACCTGTAATTAATAATAATAGTTATTGTTGTTCAGAACGGAGTCCTAAAGTGCGAAATTAATTTATTTTCACGACAGTGGCTTAATATTCGTGAAATCTCCGGCATGTCCGTATGCTTTGCAATTCTTCATACATTTGTTTTATTTTCAATTTTGGGAATTCGGGCAAGTACTACCCAAAACAAAAATAGAGCAAGCACTTTCTGAAGCATGGTATATGACCAAACACCAAAGATTTCTTCCGGCGAAAGCGGGACACTTTGTGGAGTAATAAATCCCAGATCGGCTATTCCGCGTCCTTAATCCCTTTCACCTCTTTTATTTCTCTGTCTTCCAATTTCACGTGTACAATTGCGTATATTCTTTTCCTAGCTTCAGCTTTCTTCAATGCTATCCACTATCAAGATGTTTTAGCTTGTTGTACACAACAAAAATAGACAAAGGCCATTTCTCTTTTGTTCACGAATGAAAAATTTATCTTTCACAGACAGTCAAGAGAGAAAACCCGAAGCCGAAACAGGGGCCAAGAGTTCACGTCTGCCGTCCACGGTTGTATTATTACGTGCCCCATTACACCTCATTGTGTTCACATTTCGTGGCGAAAGCTTGGCGTACGTGAGTGAAATACGCTCGCGTTCTTAACTTCAAAGTACAAACACACTTCTACTTTCACATTACATGGAAGGATTAAAGCGACAACAAAAGCGAATATAGCCAAACTAGGAGCCGATAAGGACTTTCCTATTCAATTACACTCACGATCACACTCGACACGTCATTGTCCTCGAATTCGCAATGAAAACGAATTTGAAATAAGTAAATGGTACTGGTAAATAACAGTTTGCAGAAAAGAAAATGCACGGAAACAATGGGATGGCAATCCTTTGGCAGTATCCGTAGTCCGCAGTGTTTTGTTGTTGTCTTGTGCTGATCTTACTAACCTTTCAATGTAGCTCCGTTTGTACTCCATCATGTAGTGAAAACCATGCAATGAAGTCACGTCGCAGTACTGCTTGAACTGCGCCATGCAATTTGGCTTCTCTGGATCTTCGACCAGGAAATCTTCCAACGAGGACTCGTAGTACTGGCGCATCGTGAGGCTGCCATTTCTCTTCGGTCCTTGGCCTTGCTTCGAGTGCTGACGCTGCCCGCTTCCCAGCTTCGTGGTTGCGGATGGTCTTCGCTTGAAGCGACCGGTGAAACGGACCGGTTGCCAGTTCCAACTTGGTCTTGGCCAGTTCCATCGTCGTGTGGCAGAATTTGGGATTCCCGATCCCGCGGACGCCAATTTTTTAGCTGAACACGAGACTTTGCCTCCTTCCTCAACTATTTTCCCCAATGTTTTAGCATTTGGAGTACAACACGGGAAATCTTTCGGATAAAACTCACTGCCAGTGCCGCTATGAGCGATACTCGATTTTCGCTGTTTGAGGAACATTCTTAACTCCGTTAGTCAAACCGAAACTTCAATTGACGAGAATGACACCAATCGGGGTGAATTTATAGTAGTTGTCATATGCGCTAAGAAATGATCTTACGAACGTCTAGTCCAATTCATATCATGTGAAATCATGAATCTAAACGAAAGGCATTAACCTCTTTTCCTTGAACATTTCCGGCGTGGCCAAAGTTCTGGCTTGCCGAAGTGATCCTAATGAGGTCAACTCCGTCATCCATAAGTGTCTGTTATAACATAAGCAATCAATCTTATTGAAGCAACATCCGACTGTCCTAAACTCTTTAGAATTGCGTGCTGTCACAACTGGCAAACTAAATCTTTATTCGCAGTAGCGATTGTGCCAGTACACCAGGTTACTAATTTAATCGGGTCTAATTCAGCTTGCGAAATTTTCCTTAGCCGGCCTTTTTACCCACTCTTATCAAAACTTTGCAGTTGGACATTCGAGCATTGTAACTTAATTAATTGTAATCCTTTACAGGAATTCGTCATAAGTTGCTAATTCCTATCGACTTGTACAGTGTGAAAGATGGCATCACCACAACAAAGCAATTCATTCACTTACGTTCCGGAAAGAATTTCCGAACGAAAGAATGGATTGGAACAGAAAAGTTAATTATGTCCACTCTAGTGCGACATCGCACTTCAGCATTTTTCTTCCTCCAGCTCTGCAAAACTCAATTACACGTTACACCTCGCTGAAACTGAAGATTGGGTTGCGAAAGTAAGAGGACCCACTCGAAAGGCGATACTCCATGCAGGGCTTTCTTCTTGCTTTCCTTCTCGCTGTCGACTTTTCGTTTGTCCGCTCCGTTGAAGCGAGAGTTTAAATTGTGAATTTTTCCAGGATTTCAACTTTTGTTGGAAATGCGACGGGAAACTCTTTCAAAGTGACGGTATGACGCTTGAGTTTTGGTTACACTTGCAACCGCGTCGCGACGTGGAAATTTATGACCACATGCATGCAATACTGGGAAAGTTGGCGGAGTGCATCAAACCGGAAATGATAGCATGACGATGGAAGAAATGAGGAAATATGAACAGGCCATTTCAAAATGTTTGAAATGGACCAAAAATTGCGTCCGGTTCAAATTCTATACGAATTTTTGCAAATTCTTTCCTTAGAAAGTCGATTGTACGTCTTGCATGCATGGAAGCTTCGTGAGAAAATTAGCACAGCACTCGCATGTGCAAAGGTAAGAGGCAGGCATACATGAATTGCAGACTTCTGGGGCAAAACGAATGAGGTGAACCGAGACAGGAAGATAAATTATGCACTATTTAATTAAGAAAAGTAAGACAAACATAAATGGTCGGCTGGAGAAACCAAACCAATTTCCTTTCTCTGTTCTCTTGCCTTCGTGTTCCAAAAGCTGTGTCATGCAATAAGAGCCAGCGCTGCGCGGCCCACATACGAGTATATCGCATCTCCGATCTCTTGCTTGTACGTATCATATCAAATTCTGCAACGGAAACTTACAAGTTGCAAACGCTTTCAATTTCGTTTCGTTTTTCGCTTCAGCAGCAGTTATGTACCCGTTCGTGTACTGTGATATTAACTGCAAAATTAGGAAATGTAAATGAAATACAGAGCTTCCTTCCCATTTCAGTCATTCATCATTCAGTACTCGTTCTTGTTCTGTTGTTTTTCTTCCATTAAAACTATATTGCTCATAGCGAATTTCCGCAAACACCGCAATTTATATTTGCATTTGCATAAAATGCCAGCCAGGGTTTAAGAAATGAGAAAATACGCAACGGCAATCAAACAATAAGTAAATACAGAAAATAACACGTTTATTACAATTTATAGCACAAAATGGTCGCTCATATTTCACTGTTAATCTTGTCTTTGATCCAGACCCACGTGGTAGAGCTTGATCCGTCGAAATTATGCACCGTGGATGAAGTCTTCAGTTTGTAGTCAAACGTGCAGAGCAGGTTGAACGTGGTCCCGAGCGCCTTCACCAGAGGTTCGGTCGTTGGGAATGAGCCAGTACGCACTTCCTCTTTAAAGGAGATACACTGGCAGCAATTGCACGCAATTTTGTACGCGTCGCACCTGGACATCTCCCGCGACAAAATGTACATTTCATGATCCGTTGGGCCAGAGATTTGTAGAAAGGCTTGGTGCAGCGTTGTCTTCTTGACTTCTCGAGTCTCTTCCATGCACTTGTATCTACGCCTGGAAAGAAAGGAGTCAATCAGCCACTATTCACTCCAGCGGTCCAGCAAAATTACACCATCACTTACACGACGATCGCAGAGCCCATGTTTGAAATTTTTTCTACGCCAAAAACTGTTGATGTGTTCGCAATTTACACGAAACACTAACTAAATGGGACAGGTAATTACATTAGGACGAAATGGCTTCTTGAGTCATAATTCTATAATTTCGCCTGCAGCGGATTGAATCAATGAAATGAATTCCTCAAGCATATGAGTAGTCAACTTCGCCAGAATTTTATTCGTCATTTATCTTATCAGTCAATCACCACATTTGCACATGTATAACTTAATACCGTAAACAATGCTACGTAACACACTAGGGCCCTGGGTCCAGACATACTGCACTTATCAGTAATCATGGCACACATATGAGCGATTAGAGCGATTAAGCTCTAATTCCTGCGTGTAGCCAAGTGTATATGAACTGGAACGTGGAACCTTGACACCATAATAACTTCGTGAAGCAGCGCAAATTATGACAATCCTACTACAGGGGTTGGTGTGTGGCGCATTGCTAAATATCACTATGGATCTTCGCAGCACCAGTACCCATTGTCCAAACCCAAATTGTTGTATTCGATCTGTCTGGGTTTTGAACCGTCATGCTTGAACTCAACGTGTAATTAAATCCGGCCAAGTAATTAAACACCATTGCAACACCGGCCATGAGCGGTTCTACTACGAGTCCTGAACTTTTCACAACTTCCTGATATGATATGCAATGAAAGCAGTTGCATTTAAGCTTGTACTTTAGTGAGCTGAATTCTGGAGTGAGGCTTGCGAAAAAATTCGGATGGAGGCCGTAAATATTCAGGATTCCTTCGTGCAGAAGCCGTCTCTTTCTGAATAATGATGTCCTTTGGTAGCAAGTGTATCTCCTCCTGCTCAGGGGATGAGTCATAGACTTCTATTACTAATCTAATCAGTACTTACTTACACTTACGACTTACACAATTATTACACTGCTGTATGATGTGTCGAACGTAGGAATATGAGGAATCTTGCCATTGCTACCACCAAATCCATTTCGACTCCTGTCCATATCGAGAAGCGTGAAAAATCACAAATCACAAGTGTCATAAGTACCGGAAGTGCCAAGAAGTAGGCCTTAGCAGTGTGTCGACTGCCGACTAAATACAAACTGAACTCGACTCAGGTGCTTCACGTCATTCTAAAGTCATGAAGTAAATCTTTAACGAATTATTCACTGCTCACCGGCAAGCCAACACTTGACACATGAACAGTCATTGCCATCGGCCATCGTCTTTCGTATTCGTCTATGCGTGCAGTGCGCGCTTTAAAGTGTAATTAGCACATTTGACTCATACGACCGACGACTTCTTCACGCAACGCAGCGCAATTCAATTAGGCTCTGAATAGTGAATCATCTTGTATCACGTTGGAGGTGCTAGTGGAATTACAGTTAACCCGTTTGCTGTGCTCAAGTATGGTTAAGAATGAAACTGAAATGCAAGCCTGGCACTGGCGTAAAACGAATATTCAGTTCACGACTTTAATATTTCCACCTCCAACTTTGTCCAATGTTCACAATTTGTGTAAGTAATACATATATAGTAAAAGTCATAAAAATTACGTTTTTTATGGGGATCAATACAGGAGTACAAATGTCAAACACTACCTTTATGAAGGGTGATTTAAAAAATGAAGCACAAAAAGTACTCACTCTTCTAAATAAATAATAATAATTAAAAAAGGAAAAATGCAACTATAGAATTTTAGATCTCTTCTTAGCAATCGCATCCTCGACCGCCTTCAGTTGTTTCAGGAGTTCTTCCCTTCGTCCAGGTGCCTTCTTCTTAACAACAGGCTTCGTTTCCTGCAAAACACATTTGAAAATGCAGATCAATTTTGTGTAACTCCAGAAATCCACATAATACAGATTAGACACATGGATTAGGTGCAGACTTACCACAGGAGACTGTGGCTGACTGTGAAGACTATCATCATCGTCGTCGTCCATGTCATCTTTACCTGAGATGGAACGAAAAGAAAGCAATGAAGTACATAGTAACGGGTTTACTAATGCAACTTAACGAGTCAGTCACTGTGACTTGCAAAATGTGGCTTACCCATTATTTCATCTGATAGTTTATCAAGTACATTCCTGTTGACTTTCACTTTGCCTTGCTCCTTCAGAGTCATTTTTATATGAGTTCTCTTTTTCTCGGGAGCCTGCCTGGCGGGAGCTTGCCTGACTGGCGCTGACGCTTGAGGTCTTACAGCTGGGATTGAAGGTGGAGGACTACCTTTTGGAGGAGGAGAGCTTTGTCGACCCATATGCCTCTTTTTACTTGGAGGAGCTCCTTCAGTAAACGTACATGATAAACGACTGAAGCCGTATGTATCGTCCTTATTACGAAGAATCAAGGTCTTACTTTTGCGGTATGCAGAGTCAGAGCTGCTCTTAGACGCAGAGCTAGAACTACTGGACCACGAATCCCGTCGTTTTCTAGCAGCAGCAGACGAGACTGAAGACACAGAGCTCGAACTGCTCGAACTTCGGCTTCGCGATCTTGATCCGGATATTCTCCGCTTGATTGGAACCCTGTCTAACCTTCCTCCAGCGGCGGGAGCTCTCTCGAAAGGTTCTTCTTTTGGAGGTGCAATTCTCACTGCACAAAATCGTGTTTTAGACCACAATCAAGACAAAATTGTTTTAAAAACAAATTGAGCCTACTAGGTTTAGGAGACAGATTTCTTGGCGGAGCCTTTCTGATTCTCCGATTTCTGCTTGGGCTTGACTCACTGCCCGAACTAGGATGGCGACGATGGTCGCTGCCAGAGGAATAACTTTCTGATCGAGATCTCCGTCTTGGGCGTCGGTGGTAGGTCGAGGATCTCATCCAAGGGTCATGCCACTCGTCATCTGCTCCTAAAGGCGGAGCGCCTCGACTATTCATAATCATAATTTCATTGAGTCAATACAGTGTATTTCATATTCTATATGCACAGTGAATGCCAAATTATGAAACTCACCCTGGTGGAAATCTTGGTGGCTTCTCATCCCCCAGAGGCGGGGCTTCTCTTCTTTTTCTCCGAACCATTATATCATCATCCAAATTATCTCTTGGTGGTGCCTCACGTCTCTTGCTTACTTCCAACCTGTGATTCATGCGTTCACGAGAAACGTCGAGGTTCGTTGGGTCAAACTCCCGACGACGCATAATATCTCTGTACATATAACAAACGAAAACAGAAAGAGAGGTTGGAGTTAATCCGCATTCGGTATCAGTTGACATCGTGTATGCTTTGCTAACCTTTCATGGTCCAGGTCATCCCCGGCTTTCCTCGCATTAATGTAGTAATCCGTTTCGTTCTCTTTATCCAAATCTTCATTTAAACTCTGATTCATTTTTTTGTCTTCAAAATCTATATCGGTTTCCTTCCGTGCAGCGGACTGCTTCAGCATCTAATAATCAAAAAGTTACTGTATTATAAAACTACAAAGAGCAAGGACAAGTCAAACAAAGTTGTGACTGCAAACGCAATCGCTTACTTCTTTCGCATGTCGTAGCCCTCGTTCCCAAGCAGTTTCTGGGACTGCTGGTACTATCGGGACTGGCGGAGGAATTGGTAGCATATCCGGTTGAGAAGGTGGAATCGGCTTTCCCATCCCTAGTGGAGGATAGTTAGGAGGAGCATGTCCAAGAAGACCTGGTTTTGGGTAAGATGGCGGGCCTGGTGGTATATGTGGCGGTACAGTTGGATGTGGGAGAAGGGCAGGGCGGTCAAACATAGTGTAGAACCCTTTGTCCGTTACTCCTGGGTGCAGGAACCTGTGATGGTACAACTTTAACCGCTGAAAAAATCGACTGACTGATATTAAAAAACTCGATTGATTTACCTGCAACTATTTCCCCAAGTACACTGTCCCTTTCCGAAAAATCTACACACTGATTTCGGTTTTAAATTATCCTCCTCCGACACCTCGCCCTCTTCCAAGTCCTCTTCTCTTTTAGAGCTGTTGGATGTCGTGTTAGCTTCCGGCTTTCTTTTCCTTCTCCTCTCAATAACTTCACCCTCTTCGCCTTCTTCCAAATCTTCATCACTTTGTTCGTCATCAGATGACTTGAGCTCACCTTCTGATTCTTCTTTTTTGTGAATATCGCCTGCACCGTCTTCATCTGACATTAGTTCACCATCATCGGAAGCTTGGGCCGAAACAATTTCTCCGGCGTCTTCACCATCTTCGTTATCGTATTCGCCCTCATCAGAATTTTCCGCATCGCCACTTTGTTTCGACGAGTTGTTCATAGTTGGAAATGAAATTAGCGTATCTCGAGCAGTGTCATCCATCACGGCTGGATCTAATACACTCTTGCTTGAGTCAACAGTGTTGGAATTGAACTCCTCACCGGTTTCATCTTCGTTTTCATTGATCTCTCTGGACTGGGACTGGGAGGATATTGATGACGAAGACAGCATGTTACAATGAGCTTCATAAACATCGTCATTCCCTGTTGCTGTTTGAGAGTTGGAGTTGTTGGAGGTTGAGTTGTCATCCATCATCGTGCGAATGTGGCTTGACCTCTTAAGTTATATCCTTTTGGAGTTTGGGCTTAGGCTGTAAATTCCGAAATTCTGAAAAGTGAGTCAAAGTCTTCGACCAAACGGACACGGACTGAAATGGTAACGCATACACCTTAATTAATTTCACAATACTGAATTGATTTATTGATTATGAGCTATCTAACCTTCACACTTCGACGCGTTACTTCAATTAACGATATACGAGTCGACAGTCGCTTTATTTTTAAGTTACGAGTACTGCAAAAGTAAAATGATTAGATTACAAAACACGGTCCAACATTCAGCATTAAAAGTAATAGCGAACCTGCAGTTCAAAATAACCAATGTGGATTCTCCTGAGTGCGTTCAAATTATTAGAGTTTAATCAGCTGAGGTTGATGAGTTAATTGACTGATGTTTGTTGCCGGAAAGCAATTTAGGATCAGTTATCCATTTTTCAGTGGTGTTTGTGAGCCGGAGACGTAGACAGGTCTCACACAACACCGCAAGACGTTAAATTAAGAAGATTATAACAATACCTCTAGCTGCACTGACTGGACTGAAGGTAGGCTGGGGAAATAAATTAGTTCTTTGCCTCCAACAGGGAGAAAGAGCCGATCTTCGATCCTGGTCTGGTCTCGATTAAATATTTAATACAAAATACAAAACTTCGATATTTAATATCTGGTAGGAAAGAGTCCTTGTTTTTTATATTTCGGTGTAGAGGAAAGCAAGAATTCACGAATTCTCTTCTCTGCATGAACGTGAACCGAACCGTGTCAGTGTCAAATAACAGTACAAGCATTTATGGCTTCAATGCTTTACCTCCATCTCCATCTACGAGCTTTGGGATCTTTCAATAATATGCAAGACATCTGCAAGGGGTTTGGCTTTTGGCTCTTGTCTGCGTATTCCTTGCATAGAGCGGTGATGGTATGATTCTCGCTGTCATTTTTATTCGTGTAATTTGGATTTGGCTCAGATTTCCTCAACAATTAGCCTGGCCTTTGGCAATTAATGGTCAAAATCTGATACCCAACAAGAAGACGGCGGAATTCTGAATTTGACTGGCCCACCAGTCTTTGGAAGTCTTCCTTCATTGCTGCGTTTCACGCGTTTATCTCACGAAACCAATTTATTGATTGCGACTTGTTTCTTCCAACTTCACTGATTTGCCGTGAAGGAAGCCGTTTCTAGTAAATGTAAGCTTAACTATGCAGGACTGTCTTACTGTCATTGCGGTGATACCTTAGGTTCAACCACATTTTGACATTTTGTACTTTGTTTTACAGCTTTGTGCATGTTGAAGAAACTAACTTCAATTACGTCCGGTCCCAGTACAAAAGGTGGAACAAGTAGCCCTGCTCCTGGTTCGTCAAAGTCCAAGACTGTTACTACCACAGTTACAACTGGTACAACAGCGACCACCACCACCACCTCAACCCCAAGTACAAGCACTGTCAGTTCCGGAGCAACACAAGCAGTAGACACTTCAGCGTCTACTGCACCAAAAAGTACTGCTGTCACAGATTCCGTAAACGCTGCCACAACGGGTGTAATGGGCGATATCAAGACCATAATTAGGAGAAACAGGCCCGGTACTAAGGAAAATGTAAGGGATCATAGCAGTACATAATTACACGAGCTCACGAGCACCTAAATTGCGGCCTAATAACTCGGTGTCTGTTATGCCTTCACAGGAATTTAGTAAATGGCCCGACGAATCATTTGAGGAGATGGACAGCACTTTAGCTGTGCAACAGTGGATTCAACAGACTATTAACAAAGATCCCTCAAATGTAATGGGAATATTGACTCCACCGGAAACTCAGGACGAGGAAGTGTGGAAATATGAGCACTTAAGGCAGTTTTGTATGGAATTAAATGGATTAGCTGTGAAACTTCAAGCTGAATGTTTTCCTGACACTTGTACGCAAATGACCGCCACGGAGCAGTGGATCTTCTTGTGCGCAGCCCACAAGTCACCGAAAGAATGCCCAGCAATTGGTACGTTTAACTTCATTCAAAAGTGAGTTCATTCCTGAATCTCTGAATATAAAATGCTATATTTCCGTTTGCTAGACAAACTCTTTCACACAAGAACAAATTAATTACGAATGAATTATGAATTAATTAATCTGTATCCATATCCTCCTCTTCGTCACTATCAGGCAGAACGTCCTGGTCAATGCAAATGCTGTCTTCAGGTTGCGCAGGCTCGAAAAGTTTGATATCTTCTTCATCAAGATGAAGTTTCATGTAATGAAGGAAGTTTTTGTCGGTATTATGTTCGCGTTCGCATTTACCCTCTATGTGATCGAAGCAGATGACGGGATGGCCATGAAGTCCTAAATATACTGCTTGTTTCCGCTCACCACGAGATAAAAGTTTTCGAGCTGCGGCAGCCTCCAATTTAGAATTCACAATAGTCCAATTCATTTCTACTTTTGATGGCTTGAGCATATCATGCGAATATCCAATCAGCTTTAAAAAAGAAATACATATACTTAGGAGAATACCAAACTCATTTGCACACAATTTGGTGATATTGTCACTACCTGTAAGTATGCCTCACACTTGTCAGCCTCCTTAATATTGACCTGAACGTCTTCATTATTGAACTTGAAGATTTTAATCACGAAACAAGACTTTCCTAATCCTGGAGCCGTTAACTTTGACAGTAGGGATCCTTTGCATTTGTGCGCGAGCCGGTGGTATGGGGCTGGTCCGTTCCTAGTGCTTTTTCCTATGTACAAGCCGCAATGTTTCGTGGCGTCAGCTTTATATTTCTTCAAATAATTTGTTAATCCAATCATTTGGGCTTCTTCATCAACAATTAAAACCAAATACATGTATCTATTCCTGTTCCTCCTTGTGCTCATGTAGTCGTCTTCCACCCTGAGTAAAAGTTCATTCATGGTGGCGGAAGAGCTGAAGGACGAATTGGAGCGTTGTGAGTTGAACGGTTTGGGCGACTTTTGGTGACGATTTTTGTCTAAATAGTGGCTGAAGGACTTATCTTGAAAGAACTTTTTCGAAGACGTCGCGCTTGCCCGTTTTCTCTTTATGTACCTGAGGACAGATGAATTGAATTATATGATTATAATGAAGGTAGTTTATTTTCTTTATCCATATCAGTTATCATGTAATCAGGCTTACGCGTCAGCAGAAGTAAATACTTCTGGATGCCGGCTACGTTGGTGATTTTTCAGCCTGGGTGTTTCGTAAGCTTCAAAGTCGCACTCGCTGCATTTCAGCGGCTTGCCGGCTTTCTCACGAATAGCGGCACACTTCTGGATTGACCTTGCATTTGCCTCCAGTATTTTCTTAGGATTTTTCTCATACCTTTTCTTTGTTACGTTGTTGTTCTTCTCTTATGTACCGGATCATGCTTTCTGGCATGGTCTCTTGCCTGTGTCAAATCGCTGAATGTCTTCCCACAACCTTCGTACTTGCACTGATAAAGGTGTCTAGATCGTTTTAGATACTTGTCGTACTTCCCCACTCCGAAGACTTTAGTTGGTCCCATATCGTTTAATTTGACCAGTGAACTCAAAATGTCACTAAATTAATCACTGCAGAGAAATTAATTTAGAATCTCTGTAGAGACACAACTCGCACGACGATATGATGAATGATGAGAATGATAACGATGTTGAAGTAAAACCTGTAAATGCATGAACTACGCTAAGATCAGGATGAACTCACTCACTTACGCCGACTGCTTTGTTTCATACCAATACTTATAATACATAATCTAGATTATACCAGGCACACTTTGGACGGCGCAGCTTGCCTACTAAATAGCAACAAATATTTTCCGAGCAGGTAAGTTGGTGTTAAAAATCATGATTAAGTATTAGATGCATCAAAAGGCAATATTGCTATATTGCATTATCATTATTCTACAGGGTTTCCATTCGGGAGTCGTCTCTAGGTAAACTGGGATCAGTGTGTCGCCGGGTTTATCGCATATTTTCGCATGCATTTTTCCACCACAAGGTGTTATTTGACGATTTTGAAGGGCGTTCACACTTGTGTAAGAGATTCACCTGTTTCGTGATTAAATACAATCTAATGTCACGAGACAACTTAATCGTACCAAATATGGAAGACGGGAGTTTGGAAGGAGTCAATGAGACGCCCCCGAGTGGAAGTAGTCCGGCAAAACCGGCTACTGTGGTGGCCACCGAATCCGATGCATGATAATTTGGCGACAGGAAAATGAAATTATTTAATTATTTCCAAGAACGTAAAGTTGGTTTTAAGTCGATTTGGGTTTAGATATAATTTGTATTTATTAACCAATTACGTGTATGTTATGCTTGTCGGTCTCTATAAATTAAGCATATCCGTAGAATTCTTAAAGCACCGCGATATCAAAGCTTAGTCATTTTGCAACAGACGACATACAAATTCCCTGGACCATTAGAAATATTTCATGACGCTCTGATCGTTATTTGCTCTTGCTATTTAGTATTCGTCAAGATGCATTTGTTAATTTTGTTAAAACTTAGACGTGCGACGTGGTTGGATCTTTTATTTGTACCTTATTCCATATGGGGCATTCGGTCGTAGTATTTTGTAAAAACGATTAATTGAGGTTTATACAGTGTAGTGCGCATTTTTCTAATTTAAACACTTCTCTTATGGCTTGGATATGCGTAAATAAATCGATTAGACTGGGATGCATTACTATTTTGACGCGCTGTTATGCACAACATGTTCTGTCTCAATTCGCGACTTGCCTTCGGAGTCTTCATCCATGAAAAAATATTTCACAGCACGACCACTGCCGGCCGCCATTCGGGCACACTTCATTTGACTCCTGAATGGTAATGTTTCGTGGACAGTGCATTTCTTGATCAAGTGGATGGCATCCCATTCCAAAGCATCCGCCAACGACGTAAGTATCGGACACAGACACAGAAACAGCATACATCCAGCCCAAGATCAGAATATTCAAGAGCAGAGCCCATCTGCATGCAAGGATCGCCAAAATCATTTAATTTTCGTTGATCAAGACTCCAGACATTACAACCGGTGAACCGGTTCACTTACGTCGTCGTCGTCCGCATTCTGGTACTGATTTAGCTTAGCAGTGTTCGACCCGAAGAGCTTAAGAAAATAAGATGGCGAACGAAACTTCAAAGGTCCATTTATCAAATGCGAGTTTGAACGGCAGAGAGTACGCTCAAATCCAGTTCAAAATTATCGGAAGCACACAAACTCACAAATCCAAGCTAGAATTAGAATTAGAAGTTAAAATAAATGCTCTGACTTATACTTATGCCCTTCTCTTTTTTCATCTACGTCTGGAACATTTGCACTGGTAGGACCAAATGAGTGTTTAAGTTCATAAATGCTCGTCCGTTATGCAAATTTGCTGCTACTTTTGGTTTGGCAAGTACCAGCCTCTAACAACGCGAGCATTAGAATGAGGCGCAGCTTCAAAAGTAACAAATAACAAAATAATACATAACGAGTGAATTGATGGTTGAAATGAGCCCCTCGCCAACAAACGGCCATAACATTTTTATTACTCATTTATCAAATAGCTGACGTCAGTTTTCAGAGTTTTCCTTTTCTTAGCAAGTCAACTTGTGTTCCGAACTGAGAATTAAAGCGATGACAAATTCACACTCGTCGCATTCGCATTCATGCATGCAAAGTATAAATGCTTTTTATACTATCGACTAGCCATGTCACTATATGCTTGAACTCAAAGTCGGCGTCGGAAGTGCCGGCGACACTGGTAATAAGAGTATTGGCGACGAAGGTCCAGGCACTGGAACGGTAGACGGCACTGGCGACTCGGGCCTTGGAAGGATAGACGACTTGAAAATGTTTGGTGGTGTCGTGTGCCGCGTGTGCACTTGAAACCTGCACTGACCAAATACAAATGTCAAGCATTTTGGATGGCTACATTATTTAACATATTAGTACACATTTTAGCCGTCTTACCCTGTCAGTAAACTATCCGGTGGTTCGACTGATAGGACTATGTGGATAATTGGTACAGAGCGTGTCACTTCCAGTGGGTCCAGGCCATCGTCCTCATCAAGCGGATTCCAAACCTCCGTCGTCCTATTCAGTCACAGAGAATTACGAGTCACTAAATATTTAGCATGAGCTCAGGCTCAAACTTTAATTATGGATATTGATGGTTAATGGTAATTTGCCTGATTTCTCCTAATCGAGTCACTTGATAAATCTCCTTAAAGTCAGCTTTTGCCTTCATTAACTCGACACAATGTACCGCTTTACTCGTGTGCCGACCTGAAAAACCAAATTTTAGGGAATTATGCAGTAGACTAAAAGATTCGTGTAGAGCTTGACGGATTTACCTTCGGCAGACCAAATCACTGGCTGTCCAGGCCCAAACTGCTTCATTGCGTGTTTTACTAATTTCATTAATCGCTTCCCGTGTGTAACGTAAAGTCGTGTGTAGTTCTTCACTATTCCTTCAAACGGGTCTGGATCCACAAAGTGCAGGATGTCAGACGGTTCTTCTTGATAATATTCCATTTCACGTTTCGTTTGCTGCGGGCTGTACAACGGCCACAGTGAGAAGCAATAATTAAGCCAGGCTTGGACCCTAAAAAGATTTGGCACTAATTACCAACTAAACACTGTCGAAACACGCGAAATAATGTAATCTTACAGTTCTCAATTCTGAGTTTCCTGCTTTAAAAGAGTTCCACGTTCAGTCAGTCGCGTTTCCTTTGTTCTGCCATTTTCGACCGACAAGAAATTGTATTTTTCTTATATTCGACCAATTTTATCACCATCGCCATGCACCGCTCAGCCAAAAAGTTGGAGGACAGTTTAAGCTCGGGAAACCCATCGTCAAGTCCGTCATTAACCTCATCTTCTTCTTCATCGTCGCCCTCAAAAAACAAAAAACCTAAACCCTCCACAAACACCACAGTAAAGGCGCCTCGTGCGACGGTACTCTATCCGACATGCCTTGACATTCGCCACTGTAAGCCTCCAGTGCCTTTATTGTCACCCGTCGCGGTCCCACGATCACCTCCACCTCAGAAACAGAATTCTCCTAATCCGCGACGAGTGAGACCAGGGAAACCAGCGCCCACAAATCAAGACCGGCAAAAATCATACGAAAAACGCCAGCATTACATGCTCAAATTAGTCCTGGGCTCTGTCGACTTGGAAAAATACGTCCCAGTGCTTCTCCGAAATGGAATCAATTACTTGGATTTCCTTCGTCTGACCCCAGCCGATTTGACTGACATTGGCATCAGAAGAGTGAAAGATCGGCAGAAAATATTTGAATGCATTGAATATCTTGCAAATCAGCCACAACAAGTTGGGGATACCTTGAAAACTCAAAGTCAAAGTCTGTCGAGTCCTTTGCGGATTCAGCGGAACGACGCAATCAGGTTCAATTTTTGAATTTTAATTGTATTCATGGCACTCATTTTGATATATTGACTGTATGAGTTTCTTGTTCCATGCAGCTCCGTAATGCAAATTCAGATTCTGAACAACATTTGGGCCCACCTGCTCACACTCGCCGGTGTCCGTCACCGAAGCGCTGGAGATCCAAACAATAACATCTTTCGTGACAAGGCTGGAAAGGAATACAAGCTTGGCATCGCCGGTCTTCGTCAGCAAATTCTCATACCGGCGAATTTCCGCTTGAATGACGGTATTCAAATCTTAGACTTGATTGAAGTTTCTGACTCAGTGTTGGACCAAGCTGAGACGTTGGCAGCCACATTCAGGAGTCTTCAGATGAAGTTATTGAAGAATAACATAGACAATAGAACAATGCATGAGTTGGTTAGTTAATCATTTCGAAACCTCTCTGTCATACTTGCTAATGCAATGGATGCTCAAAGATTTCTGCTTTCATCAGGTTAATGGAGATAGGAAGCAACCATCCGACGAAGGGCGTGGGGTCGACGGGCCCCAAACAGGAAAAGATGAAGGCACACAACCTCAAATTAATTCAAATGTTGGATTCTACCGGATCTTTATGAACATGCGTCTGGAACTCGGGTTTGGTCTTATTTGTTGCATTGGACTGCTATTTGTGAAGAAACATGCTTAAGAACAAGTCAGATTATGTGTGATTTTAATCCTTTTAACCTCTTTTAACCTTATTTGTTGTTACATCGCTTAACTATATGTTTTATGTTACGACCGATTATATAAAATTTCTAGTTCCTGCATGCGCCAGTTTTAAGGTTACACATGTTCCATTGCATGCATGCTTGGGAAAGAAATTATCTTATGATTTCGATTATTTTTAGAATATCTGAATAAATCTTACCTTAAGTTAGTTTTAAAATATTAAGCTAGTCCTTGAGTCGATAAGTTGATTGGAAGGTAACGAGGCACGAGCCCATGATACAAAGATTTCGGGCGCACGTGAGGAACTCCTCTTCAAAGTTGAGTTACGAAATTCAAATCAGAGCTCTCTCCAAGAGTGTTTCCCCTTGGAAATGAAATAGGCAATCTGCTTATCAGTGATAGTTGTATCACTATCACTGCGTATATAGTACATGTGGCGGCGCTCGCATGGTTAGTGACACTGTACATAGCCACCTTTGATCAATAATGGCCTTCTCAATTGTGGTCAGCCGTTGCTCTGAAATTCAAGGTTGAAGTGCCAACGAGCAATAAAATTTTGGATCGTCGAGATGTGGTGGTGTCGAAATTGTAGATTACTACAAAATTCAGCCTTCTTAATTGACGATGTCAGCCACTCCATGGTCAGACTACAGCCCAAGCCTCAACAGCACATCATTAATCCAAGGAGACATTACAGAATAGGTTCACACTTAGTTTTTGATATGACACGTTGCAAGCGAAGGCGTGCGCTCCTGTCTTACAGAAGCAGCCTTAAAAATTGTCGGAGCAGCATACTTCTATTTCAAACGTCTGCAGTCCAAGACTTCCTATCATCATTGCCCGGAGCACAACCCAAAGAGAAGGAATTTGCGGAACGACGAATTATAGGGTAAGGAGTCTGAAGTCGCTTTCATAAGTGATCGTTAATTCACAACGGTTTGGCTCCAGATTTTCCATGGAGCAAATGTACGATGTAGTCTCTGATGTAGAGAACTATGTCCGCTTCCTGCCATGGTGCGACACGTCGACGGTGAAATCTAAGACTCAGTCTCAAATTGTGGCCGATTTGGCTATAGGAATGAAACCAGTCACGGAAAGCTACACTTCAGTTGTCACGCTGAAGCGTCCATTTTATGTCAAAGCTGAATCGAAAGAAGGAGGCAAGCATTTTTCGCACATGACGACAAATTGGACATTTTCGCCAGGGCTCAAAGGAAATCCGCAGTCGTGTCTCATCGACTTTTATGTATCATTCAAATTTCGTTCAGCGTTACACGCGCAAGTGGGCAACATTTTCTTCAATCAAGTTGTGAAAGCAATGGCGAGTGCATTTTACAAGGAAGCCCAGCATCGCTACGGAAAAGAATCGATACCGTCGAGAAGAGTAACACTAATCAGCAGACCATTCAGGTCACCTGCAGCGAAGTCAAAATCAGATGGAGATGGCGACAATCTTCCTTAACACTTGTGGAGCTTAGTAAATAGAGTAGTAGAATAAATTCGACCTTAGCACATGTCTAGTCCGAGGTGTATGTTCAAGAAGTGTCCTCTAAATGCTACTTTTAACTTGATCAAACTTTAAGCGAGATTTGACCGTGAATACTCTACTCTTGCTTAGGCTTGTGTAAGTCAAGCTTGTCAATCACACCTACAGTTGAAACTGGAATTTTTCGTGATACTACAAAATTACGAATGATGAGAGCAGACAATTACAAAATTATGGTTCGTGAAAATAAATATTACTTCCTAACTTCCTGTAATCGAGCTTGCGTGACCATCAGCGTCACTCCCAGCATCCAGCTATTCCAGCACCTTCGCATTTCGTGCTTGGCATTTGGCATGCGACAGTTTTGGCAGAAACGTGACACTTTAGTATAATCTCAAGGTTCACGTTGCATCGTGTACTAAGACATCACCGAAGTAGGAGCATGCATGTCATTAATATTCATAAAAACGGCTTAGTAAATCGTGCAAAGTTGTAAGAATCAGTTGAATCAGATCATTTAACCGTTGGGAGCTGAAATTTTCAATGGACTGCAATTTTGTGGTTGAGCAGCACACTGCAAAGGAAATCAGACAACGCCATAAATTCCCTGCTTTGCACACAAGTGTACGTGTTTGAGTAAACTTAGCATGTTTTGCTAAATTCATAACACAATTAGCAAGCAATTCGTCTACTCTGAATACAACCACTGAATTAAAGGAATGAACTCTTGTCATGCCACTCCAGCTGCAAAACCACATTGTAGCATTTGAACTGGTGAGTCATTGTTCATTGCGATTGACAGGCTCATCCTCCCAGTCGGGTGGGATTTGCTCAGTTTTAAACTTCAACCTCTCGGAACCAAATTGCGCACTTGCTGCTTCGTGTTTCTACTCCCTGCTTTTAAGAAGTGTCAAATTTTAGGATGTGATATGTGATTACGTCGACTAAGGAGATTTTACCTGGTTATCAGGCGCCCGCACAAGGAAACATGAATTTCAACAACGACGAGGTGCCAATGATGTCCATGTCATCACGGCCAAGTGTCATTGGAAGGGTAAGCAGCAAAGCTTTCTCGATACTCGGTGTGAGACACGCCTTCAATTATGCAATGAATTTGATGTTATCTCCATTGTCACAGGTTCGCACTTGCGCCAATGTGACTTGGCTGGAATGGCTCTTCGTCCTTTTATCAACAGTCACCATTGGGGTTGGATTTGGCTTTACAATTTACAGAATGTGCACTCTGAGTGGCGATTCCAGTGAACTTGTTTTCTCTTTCCTGATTCTTGCAAATCTTTGTAAGTGCTCGGGCTCAAACTATCATAGATTGCAGCTGTGGCCCCATTTTAAACATTCCGTGCTATGCTTTAGGCTTCTCAACATTTTACTTATTTCATGGGATATTTCAAGAGCAACCCTTTGAGATTCTTTTACTCCTTTTAACTACGATTCTTTTATGGATTCTGATTATGATCAACTACATTTCCAGTTTGAGCGTCTCGGACCATCTGAAACTGGTTAGTGGAGATGCTTAAGATAATGGGACAATGAGAAATTGCGATTATAACTTCTCTTTTCTGAACGAATTTGTAGATTCGGTTCCTCATATCATCAGGATTAACTGTGCCAATGATTGTAGTTGGATGTGTGGTTGGACGAAGATATTGGACTACTGCTCGTCTTATTTTTAGAACTGTCGGCGGTGATTGGAGGCTTCAGCTGATGTGCAAACAGCTGTTCTTCACATACAGCCTTTTGATGTTTGATGGCCAAGCGATGATTTCAGCAGTTATTCTTATATTGCGAAAAGGAGTACTCGGTATTACATTTGAGCAGGCCTTCGTTCTTGTTTCTGGAACAATTTTCACGGGCATTTGGCTCGTGGTGGGATACGCCGCTGTACGTGATTTTAGTTTTCTGATTTGTCCTCACTTGAAACTAATTTGTGAATTCGTTGATTTTTAGATGAGACTGGAGAGCATGAGCATAACTTGGCTGTTTGGGATCTGCAGCATTGTGCAACCTGTTTATATTATATTCATATTCGTCCAGGTAATTCATTTTTGCCACTCCAGTGTCTCCAGAATGCCGAACATAAAAATACATTGTCCAATATTTCACAGGCAATTGATATCTTGTTCAACTCTTCCACTTTGCTGATGGTTTGCATTTTTATTTCAAGTGGTACTTTACTAATAACTCACTTCAGTTTATTGGCAATGGTTCCGGTTGTTTGCTTTAATTATGGCAAGGGGTTGAGAGAAAAAAGTAAGCCTTATACCGAACACATGAAAACCGTATCACAAACAAAGCTTTTAAGACTTTATATTGACTTCTTACAGTTTATGGCGAGGATCCATCAACACCAAGTCGCAACCCTGAACCTGTTCCAATAAATCAAGGAAGACATGACGGGAGCGGCGACGGTCCGACATTAACCAGTACTGGTCAGACTCCTAGTTCATCAATATCCGTAACACAGCCATTGCTTCAATCAGGGACAGCCCAGTCACATAACTATGAAAGCATCGTGCAAGTCCATCACCACTGAACCACGAAAGGTTTACTGCTTCCTGCATTGAAACGCTGTATCATTTATCAAAGCATGAAATCTGTCTTTTGAGCAGGACTTTGTCTTTGTTTTGCTTGCCTTGCCTCCGTCCTTTCCTCAAAAATCAAATGGAGTAATCGAGAGTATGAAACTATAGACTGATTTTAATCTGATTAACTAAATGTTTAAGAACGGTTGACTCGCTTGCCGCTGGTGCAAATTCGTCTTCCAAATACGCTGGACCTGCAATGTGTGTCTTGAAGTTATTGTTATCATAACATAAGATAAGTTGTTTAAGTTGGTTAGTTAATGCGGCAACTTTTTAACAATCGATCTTCTACTTAAAGGATGTATGATGAACGTTGTGTTTTGTAATCTCTAATGGAAGTTTCAGCAGTGAGTAGAATTTTAGAACAGAGTTCCAACTCTACAGAGTTGGTCTCCTTTTATTGACACAAACGACAGATACAAACAAAAGAGCATTAGACT
>WIXG01000520.1:0-43809 GCA_009869945.1 Mesaphorura yosii
GTACCCCCCCCCCCCCCCCCCCGTATGCATGCCAGGAAACGGATTGACGAAGCGGCAATTGAAAGTGATTCGTTTTTCGTTCCGTGACGTTTTGGGACAAGAAAGCGATTTCATCAACTAGAGCAAGGAACAAATTGGTGTGAAGGGAATCTGCCCGCTGTCAGCTCATATCAAATTTTCATCACGAAAGCCAAATAATAATTTGGGCTGTTCGTACAAAACGAGGCCGAAGCACAAAACCTTGGCTTTCGGAGATTTTACGATTATGTCCACACTTTAAATTCTCCACTGCTCGCAGATTTCTAAACAGGTCCATGTAAGGAATTGGACACTTAAGCAATCGCTATCTGCGTAATGACTTACCGCGACACTACGCTGCCAATCTACGGCGGTATCCTCAGAGTTCACAGTCGACCATGGAGAATTCTGTCTCAACTCTTTCCACAGATAGAAAGTTGGCCTTTGGGAGAGTGTATATAAGTATTTTTACCTGCGGTTGTTCTGTCTTCGATACATATGTATTTGACGGTTAAGGTCAACATGCTGAGTTCGCATTTTGCATCCTATTTCATTTCAGACAAGTGGATTACTTCCGCTCCGTTTATGTATATTACATATTCATTGTATTGACTTAAATCGTTTTTGAGCAATCAAAACAGTTTTGTCCTTGTGGAGTTGTGGTAGTTGCTATTTTTAGATAATACTACTACGACCCAGTACGGGCATGCACTGCATTCACTGCTTGTAGTAGTATGTATCTTCTTTATGTAAACATAAGCATGTGCGGATCGTTTTCTCATATTTCCACAATTTTGGATTCGGAAGCACGTCCTATCTGCCTTTATCCCTGCCTTTGAACAGTGTACACATTGCCCTGACAAGTTTGTCGTCGTAGCTCCTACTTCTACTTCTGCATGTGACATGATTTCCATTTCGTTTAGCTTGTAAGAATTATGTCATAACAAACCAGCAAGCAGTAGAGCTTGGTGTAGCTAATTCTCGTGGCCAACATTGTTGGGTTCCAGCATTTACTCAAGCGCGTGGAGAACATTGATTAGGTGATAATGAAAGTGATCTCACTACAGGAGCACATGTGTGTCGTAGTTAATGATAATTTATTCGAGCAAATTAAGATCATCTGAATAAGTACACTCGATTAAACGTTTTTTGGAACCAGACCTAATCCACTTTGGGTAGCGTGCGTTTGAGGCCTGCTCAAGTATTCGTATTACTTAATACATGATGTAACGCGAATGGGGCCATGACACGCAATGCCCTGCATTCAAATACGATAAGATGAACTTCACAATTTTAATAACTTTTCTGGAAGACTTCACGGATCTTGAGGGAATTTACGGAAAATGAATAATGTAATTTACTTGCAAATCGAATTATAGATCAGAATCGCAGACTCGTGTTAGATAAAGTGCTGCAGAGGAAATGAACAACGTCAGAAGACCGTGATATTTCCCACGGTTGTACTTTCCATACTGCTACATATTACAAGGCTTCATCTGACCTCGTGAAGACGAAGGATATTTTATATTCAAGCGATGCACATATTTTCTGTACATCTAGGAAAGCTGAGGCGGCGAAAGTCTTCCGTCTTATCCGAGTTCCAAGAACTGACATAGCTTGTAGTTCTTTTGCGAACAAGTAATTTATTTATGGTGCTGAACAAACATACGCAAGATCACATACTCAGCCTTACGTTGTGAAGAAAGTTGAGGCTGAGAATGGTGGCACGGTAAACAATATGCCGCGAATGGCGGATGCGAATTCACAGGGGCAAATCTCGACTACACAATGCAATACGATGCAATTGGATAAATCATATTCCTGGTTTCATTCGTATTCTTGTGCGAAATGTGCCAGGACATTTGATGAAGGCCTACGAGATACCCCACTGTCATCGAGTCATCGCCAAGTTGCGAATTCTACTTAATTCGATTTGCGATTCTCATTTTGCTCAATGCTTCTTATAATTCATGCATTGACAATGACATTTGCAACTGGAAGAACTTCGACCTGACGAAATGAGATTTGAGGTTGCCGTGATGACCATGTAGTCCATGTCCGATTTGGAATGGAGTGGATAAACACGGAGAATACTAAACAGCAAATAAGCTTCTTAGTGTGGAAAGAGAATTTTACGCTTCATTAGGCACCAACTGCAAACATCCTTCTACAACTCGTGCTAAACACAATTTTCTTGTCGAATTCCTTTCATCTTTCATGTTTCAACCCACACACTTTGCCGTACGAACCACAGAACGACTCGGGCGGACGAAGGATGTGCAAGATAACACCCTCAATTATTCTAGTCGGTTTGCACATTTTAGCTTGTCGGACAAGATTTCTCGCTTCACGTTGTTGCAGCTAAGTGCACAATGCATATGTCAAGCGTCAGTCGAATAGACAAGAAAAGGTTGAATTAACAAAGCAAGGATGAAAACTTACAAGAGAAAGTCCTGTTCCCAGCACGGATTTGGGCCTTTCACCGTCACCGTGGTGGACTTGACGTGTTGGAGCTTCAGCGTTACGTAACAATTCCATTGCACAGCTGAAGGAAAATTACCATTTTGTAATATCTCTTGAAACGACACGCCGCTGACTGCAGTGCAGAGGCAATTAGCTCGTTATGACACTTACCTTGAGAACCAACCAGTCGAGCTTTTTTAACTAGAAAGAAATTAGGTTGAGTTACGACCTTGAGACAAAGTCAACTCATAAGAGGAAGCGGAATGTTGTTTAATGTTTACCTGTTACATTAAGCAATGACATTCTTTGAAGAATACTCCAGTTGCAATTCCCCTTAAGTTTCACCTCTTTTGTAATTTGCGATGGTGAATTTCACCCATTTTCACTAGTGTCTATTGTTGGATAGCCTTTTCACTGACACACTCAAACCGGAAGTAATTCATTGGATTGACTTTTTGTGACCATGAGGCCGACCATAGATAGGTGTTGTCTTTAGCGTGTACGTGTCTACTTGCACTCCGCTAAGCCATTGTTGACTTTTCTCAGCAAAATGAACACAACACGAATAAAGAACACTAGGTTAAGCTGACTAATCTATTTCTTTCTGATCACTATTCCACTGCGGATTGAGATCTACTTTCCACAAAAAAAATCTCATAAAATGCTCATGGTTGGTAGATTACTTCGATAAAAGGTAGTGAGGTAGTTATTTAGTGACGAAGAGTGTCATCAATTGACTTCTGGCAATGAGTGCTAAAATTGTTTATTACGGAACTTCAATTGCACTACGGAAAATGATACACGCAGTGAGCTGATTACATGTTTACTAATGACACAAGTGTTTGGAATGCAGGAGTCCAATTTCCTCTCCCTTTCATCTGTTCAGCTGTTGCAGTAATCATTGACATTCTCTAATTTTATGCTCACCTTGTCATTACTTGAGTCTGGTTGCATAACAAAATATACTGACTCACTTTGCAAATCGGGGCAATAAATGAAAATAAAGATTTGTTGATGTTGCGCTAATGAAATACTGCACTACTCAATTTGACCCACTAAACGATTTCGGCCTTAATTTATTCTAAACTAATCACAACACATCACAGCGTCAACACTGTTCCAGTTTCGGCAATTCCAGCGTGGTTAATTTCTTAGTTCTGTGTCTCCAATTGCGATTGCTTAATTATTTCTTACTGTTTAAGGATCTTCCACATCGCAACTGTAACAGTGAGCAATCTGCACACCGAAATAAGTAGGTAAATTGTAGATTTCTTTTATCTCAGTCGCTCTGCTTTTTCTTTCTTTTTCCTTTCACCAACGTGAACGTGATCCTCATGATCCTCGGACTTTTTACTTGTACGTCAGGAATGCAGAATGTGAGCCAAGACGTGAAAGTGTTCTTTAAGGAAGATTCTTTCTCCGAGCTGAGCTGCGTTAAAACGTCATCACATGAGTTTGAGTAAGCAAAACTACGGCAGTGTATGCATTATGCTGCAGCGCGCACAGGTCGGACTTTTTCGGGTGCTGTGTGGGAAGGCTAGCTTTCTGTTATCACATCCTAGAGAGAAAGAACTCGCCGAACACTCCCTTCGCCAGTGTACTACTTTTACTCTAGTGCTTTTACTTTCGCAGAGTATTATGCAACTTTGCAGCCCGTACATCTCTGTAGCACGGAATAGGAACCGTACAGCTGTAGCGCGCTCATGTACTCATCACATTTCCAGCCATTCTCATTACGCTTCTTGAACTGAGACACGAGAACCAGACTTATGAAAGGTAGCTGCCATGATTTGAAATTTCAAGTAAATACTCACTTGTTATTACATTATATCGCCATCAAAAATGTATGATAAATCATTCTCCGCCCATGAAAGCTCAATCGGCTTTTTCATTTACTTGGAATTCAGCAAGACTGTGACGGAATCAGAAGTTAGGAATTTAATTCTACGAAATACAAGGAAAAAGAAGAATTTATTTGTGGCATTCGTCTTCTTTTGATGTCTCTTGAAGTATTGACTCTTACGTGAACAACTCAATACTTCATAGCTACTTTATAGGGTAGTTGCAAGTGCCAAGCGATTATTTACTAGTCCGACTTATTTCTGGTAAAGGTGAAATGGTTCGTAAGAGAGTTAATTGGAGGTAATTGATGTGTAAGCAGATCAGGAGAACAGGTTAAGTATGCAAAAAGATTGAAGCTCTGTCTTAAACTCAACTGCTGCAAAAACTCCTGTACTTGTCTTCGTACAAGAAGCTGACATTTTTGTTCCATTTTAATATATGGTGATGTACATCGGTCCACCATTTTCCTTATCAGTTAGGACTTGATTAGTACGGGTGTGTGGACAATATAGCTGGTTTCATTTCTACATTTCCAATGAACGTTTCAAGCATGGCAAGATGCATGCATGAATTAATTGCAATGCAAACGATTTTATCGTTATGGGGGCATGATTGAAATATAAATACGCAATGAATTGAATCGTTGAACAGTTTATTACAGGCAAACGTGAGTGTTCAGTTCTTATACTGGAAATACATTGGCTAAAAAATTGTATGATTGATAATGCAAAATAAATGATTGCATGAACGTGTGGACCCTCGTTAGTCACTTGTCAATGCCTTTCTTTCGTCGAACATCCTGATACGATGGTTATGCATTTTCCAAAGGACAAAGAATTTCCAGTTTTATGGCCAATGGGTGATTAGCGGCTCCGTTCCAGTTCCGTATCCAGTCTCCTGGAGATTCTCTTGCCCTCTCTGGGTGGTGCGATAACTCTGGAGTCATCAGTCGCAAGAACCAGGTTGCAGGACGGACTCTTTGAGGCAAACTGAAAACTTCTTCATCCTTTATACTACCCGGAATTCCTTTTGCCTTTGAAAATTGTATTGTATGAATTGAGTAACGAAATCAGAAATGGGAATAGAGGAAGCAATTGCAGGGATTTAAAATGTGAGTGGGTGGAAATCCTGTTTTGTTTCCGGACAATGATTCTGGATTCTTAATTTAAACTAAGCATTGATCTATTAGAGTTAAGTGAATTATACTGATTTTGGAACATTTGTGGGCTTTTGGCTGTTCTGCGATTCGTGATAGTGACTTTTTCAATAAAAACTGAAGTAATTAGTGGCACCTTTGAACATCAGCAACAAAACTGCAGTTTTTGTGTTCTTCTCATATCAATGATATCAAGCTTTAATTTATTGGAACAGTAACTACCATAATGATCGTATTGCTTGCTGGTACTGATGGCTGTGACTCAGGCGCTACAACGTTAATTAAAAAGGTAATGGAGTCAATCCTTAATGCTGTTCTCTGTAAGGTCTTTCCCGGGTATGGATGCATTTCTACTTCTGTTTAAACCAACGGGTAGTACGTTGCATACATAATATAATTTATTCTTCTTAACGACATTAAAAAAAGGTCATCTATGTCATGATGACGATGAGTTGAGCAGGATTTGGAGGACAGCGATATGTTCATGCTCACGAAATCACTTCCGACCAATTTAAGGTCACCAATCATTTAGGTTTACATAGATGAGGATTGCTAATCTTCCGGATTCAAAGATTAGCTCTGAACGAATCTTAAGGTCGCAATTCAATTCTTCCGCTTAAGAGTGCGTGCCTTGTCTTTTCACAAGTAGGGATTTCATGATTTTATACTTCATGTTTTATTTCTTCTATAACTTATAACGAAGGTGCCGCACTTTCTGTGCTTCGTTATGTTCCCAGCATTTTTAATAAAGATTTGATTTATGTGTTTAGACTTCGCCAGCTGTTCACGAACTGCGTTAAATAATTCCATATAAAAGTATACACTACGTCTTCTGCTGGAAACTTCTTTTCTATCCTGGCCAAAAATAGATGCAAGGCAATGGTGAACGAGCGACAGTTGGGTGAAGAGCCGGAATAGTGGGAATAGTCATTAGATCCTTCGATGCGTCATGCATGCAAATTCCCTCAAGAAGTAATTCCTCCGACTCAGACGAGGGGAGCAAAGAATTAAACAGACAGCCACTTGAAGAAGGCATGTACTTGGGCGAACGCGTGCGAGTAAAAATATCTTGTTTTACTGAAAGTAAGCAGAAAATTGAGATTAAGCCGTACTTTCTGCTACGTTATCTTATTGCTTATATTTTCTTCGTGCAAGCAAAGGGCGGTATTTCTCTGAGTTTAGCATAAAAAGTACAAACTAGCCTTTAATGGGTAATGGCATACTCTTGAGTTTGTTTAATGCTGTTTATAGCATGCAAATGCTCATAAGCAGTTAAACAGATACGTTTTTAAAAGGAACTAGAAGGAAAACAGTATTGTACTTAAATGTAAATCATAATTTATTCGACATTTGGTTCCCCGAACCGAGCCACTAAATTAAACTGCTGGACGAAACTTTACGTTAAGAATATTACAGAGCGAGAACGTTACAAAACCGCGGTGTATATAATTTGGGTTGAGATTCGGACGCGTAGAACTTTGTGTTTACTAGAAACCCAAACCTGCGTGACTTTAATCCGCACCTCGCATTCTTTTTCACATTACAACGGACGGACGGAACTGGAGCTGGAATAAGGTTTGACGTAGACAAATCGTGTTGCAGGGCTTCGGAGCGAGTCGGTGCGACGACGATTCCCCTTTCTCCAAGCTTGCTGCTGTTGGGTGAACCACAGCGCAACGTAGGAGCTTCATCCACGCTAGCTGGTTGGAAAAGCCGAGGCTCGGAGTGGGGAGAAAGCAGTACTAATTTTGTATTTGAGTCTACACACGGTGTACACGTGAATACGTCCGTCCTCCTTTATCTCGCGTCTCGCAGGCTGCGACTATTGGATGATGACCTCATACCAACATTTGAGTCCAGCGATAGCAGTTGGCAGTCAGCAGCGCACCTACTTTCCTCAAAATAGCACGCAATCTTTCACTTGTTTCGTTTCACTTTTATATCATCGCTCGTAGTTGAGTTATCAGTGATCAATCTGTTCGCATTGTGCTTCCAGTATTACCAGGCATGATTAGTGAACTAGTGCTGAATTGTTTCCTGGTAATTTGATCCATATAGAAGCTCAGTTAGTGCACCTCGACTCGATTGTCTGAACCTGACTATTCCCAACTCCCAACACCAGCAAGCTGGAGAGGAATCTGGTGGGTAAACTTCTTGTAGCTTAATTTCATTCAGATAGACCGAAATTTCCACGTTTCGATAAACTCCAATTACATATAACGAATTTTGATCCGACTTTCCGTCGTGCTCCTAAAACTGCATCGACTCCAGTTGCAATTTTAGCAATGGAAGCAGAAGGTCGAAGTAGCACGTGCAAAATGCAAACTGCGGTCCAGGCGAATGTAAACCATGCGCCAGGAGATCGTTAGCTTTACCTGCAGCGCAAGTAAACTGTGATGTGTGGAGAAAGCAGATATAAGAAAGGAACTCAGGGCGAGGATTGAAGATGACATTAGATAGGATAAGCTGGAAGTGGAATATATAGCATGGCATTCTCGGTTGAGTATTACGGCAGAACACATTCCACTGGCTGACTGGCTCACAATATCACTGCTGAAATAAAACATACAGGCCTTATACCCGTAGCATCATGGCATCCACGGCATCCAGTATTATGGAGACACCACATTATAAATCCTTGTTGATCTAGCTCGACTCGGCTGCTCTGCTGCGAGCTGACTCAATAACAACACCTTCTCACTTCCGCATTAAACCAGACTCGATCTGAACCAAGACAGCATGAAGCTTCTCTGTAATCAATCAGGGACACATTTTATGCGTAAGAATTTCGTTAGCGATGCGGATGTCTGTTTCTTCGACTCGCCCGCCCGTGAACGAAACTGAACAACACAGGTTAAGCATAGAAGGTTATTGTCACGCTGTTGGGCTGGCAGTATAAGCAGGGCATGGGTACGACCGACCACAGCCAGTTTATAGCAGATTCACAAGCGGAGGTAGACATTGTCACAGGAGTGGAGTAGTTTGACAATTCCTATCGGCATTGGCATAACTGTGTCGCGTATTACATACAAATGCAGAAGGTATTGTCGTGAGTTTAGTTTGATACAACTATTTTGCATTTCAACTTCTCGAGATAATCTGAGACTTTTGCTCAAGCCTGGAAGAGCAAACTTATACTTTTCATAAGCCATACGCTCGCAGTTGAAAAGTTTTGGCCAAGTCTTCGAGTCTTAAGATACTTTATTCTATCTCAATGAAACCGAAGTGAAATATACATTTTGAAAACATGTTTTGAATAAATGTGACAGTTTATATGTTCTTTTTTGACATCACATCGCCGAGTTTTTCACTCTTGCCGTTCAATTCCTATTATGTTTCGTTCCCACTTTAAGTCTTAAACAAATCCAATGCGCTCACGTTCTCTTCGTCTTTCCACTCCACGCCTTTCGCTTGCACGCCTCTTGCACATTGATGTGCTTTCAGTCTTGGCTCGAGTTTGTATTTGTGATATTTTCACACTTTTGTCTATAAATTGCTTTCTCCTGTCCTACGCTGAATAATAGAAATCCCGCATGTGAAATTCACATTTAATGCAAATTCTTGGAATCAGAACCAAGCCAAACCGTAAGTGGATTTCTAGGCAATCTCTCCAGTTATTAGATAAACGAACGAAATGCAAATGCCGAGAAAAGAAAGTGCAGTGTCCAATTTCATTACCTAAACTAAAGCAACGTGTGTTTACTCCTTCTAGAGATTTACAAATAACCTGACTTCATTCGGTTTGACAAGGTGGCTGTTGCAATTTACATGCAACGTGTTCCTGCATACGCTTTGAAGACGATCGAGCTCATTGTCTTCCTTTTTGTTACGAACGTCGTACTTGAATGCTAATTCTCTGGCTCTCACTCGGATGTGAAAGTAAAAAAGTTGTTCTCCTGCTGATTCAATTTCGATACGCGTCCTCGAACGCACGGTTTATGTGATCTTGCCTATTGTATTTGGTTAATCTCTTGAACCAGCTTGTCTATCTTCCGTGTTCGTTACCTTCCAATAAAATGTCAAGACAGACAAATCCCTCTATCATCAATGTGCTCTGACGTCGCCTCCTCGTCTCCTGCCCACACATCTCATTCCAGTCGGTTTCTTCCCTTTTCCTTCAGTGCTTTACGCTATTGATGCGTGGTGTCGTGAGTCGGGAAAGAAATTGTCATCCAAACTCTGAGCACATAGGTATTTATCGCTTTCAGTGTGAAATGTGGCCTTTCAATCCCATCCCATCACAGTCTTGTGCGTGCGTGCCTTTTAATGCTGTTTTCTTTTCTTTTTCGGAGCTGTTAAACTGGGGCTTCCAAAGCCTCTTTTCCTGGCTCAACGGCATGCATCGATTTTTTCCAGTTAGCCATGCATTATTATGATTACATGTAGGCCTAGTCTTTACATTTTCTTTTACTTTGCTTTGCTTTCATTCATTAAAAGTCCTGGCCAATGCCTCTGGGAGGATTACTGCCTTCACTCTTACCATGTTACTTACTTGCGTATCGATTCTCTCTTCCCAATGGTTTCTGCTTGCGTTCCATTTTGTATCACATCCTCCAGGTCAGCTAGCAGACGGTAAAAGAAGGCTTGCCGAATTAAAAGTAAAATGAACATAAAATAGTGAGAACTCCTATTATAATTTTGTTGTCGAGCAAGCGAACGTTCTGCACGGAAATAGATAAGAGTTCTTATGAATGGTTGTGGATGCGGAAGCTGCTCATTCAGGAAGATGAGAAGTTTTGTCACCTGAATTGGATGTATTTCGCTTTGTTTTAAATTTCCTTTCTAAAGAGGAGATATGAGAGATTTCCTCGCATTCGTCAGATGTCAAAAGTATTTCCTTATTGTGCGGAGATTGCCGACTCCAGGAAATGAAGCTTTTAATTTCTTCCTTCATATTTCATCCACTGTCGACTTTGTGTTATCTTTGTTTCCGTCTTTGTTCCGCATTATACGCAAGATAGAACACATTAAGGACTTTTCTGGCTTTATTGCAAAATAGGTCAGCCTTTCTTCTTTCATTGTTATGCGCTGGTAGGAAGCTGGAGATTTAACCAAGAAAATAATGCCAATGCGGGCGCTCGCTTTCCTCATTTGAATGAAATTCGAATTATTTATTGCGCTTCAAATTCCGTCAAGATTATTGTCTCGTGAGCCTTGTCGTTGTCATCATTAATTCTCATTGGAATGGCGGATATTGTGAGGTTTAATTTAATAAGGATTCCCTTCACTGAAATTAATCCAAACCTTCCGTCCGAGAATTCCATCCTGGCAGCGCCTCAACATGGCATAAAGAAGTCAGTTCAAAAGACTCGAATTCGATCGGATAATTTTGCTAACCTGTAAATGCAATAATACGAATTTTGTATTCAGACCTTCCTCGGTTCTGACTCATCCCAGATTTTACCTATGAAGTGTGCTGGTCTCAAGCAAGGCAGTCATAGCAAATGAGAGGAAAGACAGGCAATTCTGGGAAGTGTTTTAGGAGACTGCAATATTTCGTAAATGTAGGTTGATGGCTGTGGTTGGTTTCCTTTGCTAGGTAAAAGTGGGAAGTGGTGTGCGAGCGACGCACAATGAATTGAATGTTTAGATGATAACGATGAAGAGATGAGTTTTCTCCTGCCCTTTCAGTTTTTTATGGTTACGCAAAGTTGAAACTCTCTTTGTCTTTGTCGAAGGAAAGTTTCATTCGATGGCTGCACAATAGAAAGAACGTTCCCTTCTGTTGCGTGCTAATGCAGCAAGAGAAAATTATGGTGGAGATTGTCACAGCAAGGCTTCTCTCCTCGCAGCGCATGCCAGAGCAGAGGAGAGAGATAGAATTCCTTTTCCTCATGCGAGATAAAATATGTACAATGGGAAGCCTACTACCTTAATAAACCATGTGAAAGGGAGTAAGAAGGGCGAGAGACAGGAGAAATGGATTGTTTCTTTGAAGTTTTATATTTTAAAGGGAATTGAGGCTGGTTTTGATATGCATGCGCAGAAAGGATGATGAGCAATTTCATAATCATAAATTCCCATCCAAACTTTCCAAACACGGTCGCACTGTAGCTCGCCTCAATCACATTACTCCTTTGGTTGAGTGGGCCTTCCTTTTGTGTCGTCTCTCCGTAAAGTCGAATTGATTTACAGAAATACACAGAAGGTGAAAATGCATTTCTTCCCTCCGCAAAGCGTACGTTGTTTGCAATTCATTCCGGCACAACTGCAGTTGTGCCGAGTTCAATTTTTAATGAACCCGCTTTTAACGACTTCTTCGCCACTTATCTCGAATTAAATATTTAATGAGCAAGAATTTATTTCTCATGGAAGAAACTAAAATGGTGGACTAAAGAAATTGACCCAAAATTGTCGTATTTTCTTGTCTGCACACCATCGAAATCGACCCCGAAGTTACGCTTTTGCTGTCGTTGCAGCGTTTGTGAAAGCTTTCACAAAGCAATTTGAGAGGATGTTAGCCTGTTATTTTGTTTCACAAATCTGGACTTCGTAGTACAGAGCAAGAATTCGAATTGGGCAAAAGAGGAGAGTGAAATTCGCTGATTGGTGATTATTTGTAGAACACCTTGTGCTCCAGACTTGGAGGGCCAGGGCTTGGAGTTTCGTGCTAGTGCTTCGGCGAGGTTGAAATAATTTCGTGCCATTATTATCGGTTTAGTGCACCCAAGATTTTCAAACTCTTTCTGCAAGTCATGTCACGTCATGCTCAACTTCCTCCCATAAAATAACTAGCTCTGGCTGAAACTTTTTCATCGTGTAGGCCGTTGATAGCATGTGATTACACAAAATAGCAATAGCCATACTACCCAGTAACTGTACATTATTTTATGTAAAATGGTTTTGGCATGCAGCAATGGCAATGGCCACGCATAGTTTCTGGAATTTGTCGTGCTGTGCATACTGATTCTTTGTATTAGCTGCTGGACATTTCATACATCACATTTTGAAACTGTTGGTCGTTCCTTTCGAGTCAAGTCGTACCGCAGCACTGCATTGCATTCCCTTTCACATTATTGATCTTGTGAATTTCTCACGAGGGAGCGAGTGAGCGATAAGAGAACAAACCGACCAACACAATACCACCACAGTATTGATTCTTGGACCTGTTTTGTTATTTCGGAGTTGAGAAAAATTCGACACAGTCAGAAATAAATACTCTCGTCGTGGACTGCAGCGGAGCGGAGGCAGCAAAGTAACCACGATGACTTTGGCTACTTTATAATAAATGGCAGCCAATTCTAATTCCACTTCCACTTTGTGCAGTGTGTGTCATGCAATACGTAGAAAGAGGAAAGTATTCGAATGAATGGCACGAGCACGAGTTGAAATCGTTTAGAGTAATTTCTCAGTGTTTGGCGAGCATTTGTTATTCGATATAAAAGCGTAAATTTTTGAAGCAAATGCGACGTTTCACTTTGAGTAGTTGGACACGTGGGGAATTTTTAATCGAACCGTTCAACCGGGTTTGGTTCTACGCCTGGAAAGGGGAAGTTTTAAGTTCATACAACTATTGTTGACGTGGTTGGTGCCTACGCGTGTATGGATTTATATTGAGCTGCGGTTACCTGAATGATGTGTGGTTAGTGAACGTGGATTTTTCATTCCACGAGCACACGACACATGAGAAAGCTCAAGGGATTTCGAGTGAAGGCAAGGCGCTGCTTCGTGTGCTCTGAGATTAAGCGAAAGGCAGTGGAAGCGTATGTGCGTCGAAGCCGATTAGAGGAATGGATTTCCATTACCTTCATCGTTCTTTGTCTCAGATTTATGTGACCAGAGAAAGTTTATTGTTTCTTATGACCACCCAAGCCTCAGAATATTTACTCCTATGTAGCTTTCTCCTTTCTTCAAGCAGAATCCAGCAGCAGTTCGACTAGAAAGCATTTGTAAATTCTCGGCTTACAATTTGCTAATTGAAATTCACTCCATCTTGGTCCTATCCCGAGGTGGGGA
Source organism: Mesaphorura yosii (assembly GCA_009869945.1). Lineage (NCBI taxonomy): Eukaryota > Metazoa > Arthropoda > Collembola > Poduromorpha > Tullbergiidae > Mesaphorura > Mesaphorura yosii. The sequence continues at coordinate 13,436 of WIXG01000520.1, forward strand.
TTCGTTTTCGCGATGCGCGTTTTTCGAAAACATTAGACTTATTGAAAAGCTGTGACCATATACTAGCGGGTTTAGGAGTAAAAAAAAAATAACCTCGTGCCGCGTCTATTTTCTTGTACCTTCAACCCTGAGCCAACTTTATTTTATCGCATTCTTGGACTGCCGCATCCATTTTAAATGTGGTTGAGGAATTTTCAAATGCATAAAAACGTGTGGATTTTCCTGCCCGCGCATCTTACATTCATTTATTGTAATTTATTGCTCGTAAAACTAAACGAAAGATGTTCGGGTTGGAAGGTGATACGGCCGTTTCATAACTTCTTGTTCCCCCGCGGCCATCAGGTGGCATTTCAGGGAGAGTTATACGCAGTTGGTGAGCCGAGACCCACCCTGAAATGGTTCTCCAAGGTGTATAAGTGAAATATTTCAGCGCTAAGCTCCTGAGCAAGCAGCCGCGACGTAATGTAGTGCCTTAAAGTGAAAAGTGAAAGCAGGTAGTCAACAAAGGGCCCAATATATAACCGTTAAGGTAGGAAATAATGGACTTTACAAGTAGGCATTTTAGTTGCAATGTCATGTCACGGAAATAAGTTATCCGAGATAACCGGCAGCGAACGCATCACAGCGCAATGCAATATGTAAGCGAACGACTGAGCAAAATTATTGCTTTGCCCAATAAGGCATAGCATGAAGGCGATAAAATGAAAGCGTAGAAACGGGTGAAATGAAGCATCAAATAAGGATGCCGCCACGCAACTCTTCGAAATTGCAACAATGATTCCTACTTCTAAGAACCATGATGTGATTAAGCGCTGCGTAAATGTGTGTAATATATCATTGTGATAAGCAAATGACAACAGCCACAACACCCCACCCATGAATAAAACACCTCATCAATAAATGAACTCGACGACGACTGTGGGTGAGTTGTCTCATTCCAGTCAATTGCATTTTAGACCAACGGTTCTTCTTGAATATCAACACCAAGAGATCTAACTTCAACTACATTCAGAGCATTACAATTGAGTAATTAACTGAATGTCTCTGTTTAATTTTAGGTCGAGGAATGCTTTCTCCCAGCAGCAAAGAATAAAATATGAGGGATCCTGAAAATGAAGGTGGGCTTGGTCAGAGGTTTGTTTGTGATCAGAAAGACACAGAAGGGAAGGCAAGATTTGGAGCTTAAATGAAGACCGTTGCTGAAGATCGAGTAGGTTGCAGACGCCATGAGTACGACTTTCCTCAAGCAACATGATCAGAAGAATTTAGCTCAGCAGAGGAAGTCTAAGGCAGTCTCCGACACAAAGGATGAAGATGAAAATGAAAAATTCATCCAATTATTCCCTAAATGCAAGCCCCGCCTTTCATCATCACCGTCAGAAAAATCCTCGACGCGAGCCAGAAAATCAATGGACTGCAATGCAAACTCCGGCACAGGATCAATTTCTCCCAAACAATTCAATAAAAATAATGTGAATAGTTTTACTGGTGATTTGGACAAAACGAGTGTGCCGAAAACTTATTCAGGAAGTGTGCGACAAGTAAATAGTGAAAATTGTACAAACAATAAGTATAAAGGACATCGAGAGAGTAGAATGGATGTGAGCAGCACGAACATGCCTGACTCGTTTGGCAGGTTGTACGCTGCTGGGGACAGTCCGCCTTCTTCTGGGGATCTCGAAATGGATAATAGCAGTGCAAATTTGACTCCTAATGTCCAAAATTCAATGTTCTTGCGAGACTCTCGAATCGAAATTGCCGGTGGTCGAGAATTGTACTCACACAGTCGCAATAAAACCGGCCGTCGCATTAAGGAGCATCAACTGCGGACTGTTCCCGGACCCCAGCAACGGGAAGATGCTGAGCCCAGAGAATTAGTGAAGGAAGATCAAATGGACGAGTCCACCCCGAAACAGAAGAACGAGTCGACCACTAGTCATGTCAGCCAGAGCCTTATTAGGGAGTGTCAGGCACAAGCTTACAACCAGGGGCAGCGTGAGCAGCTTCACCAAGCAAGAAGCCGGCACTCTTTTTCTGGCTATGGCTATTTGCCCTTCAGTCCTGCCTCTGAAACCACAAGTGATCTGCCAAAGACGAAACCCAACCGAGCAATCGTTGGCATCGCAAGAAGATCTCGAACTGCGGCGGAGTTTCCCCCGACGTCATTTCCAAATACTCACGCTGCCCCGCTCACTCTGAAGGAGACAGTCTTCGGTTCCGAGATTACCTCGATCGAGAAATCCATTTCTGGAGGAATGAGCGACAAAACGAAAACGACCGATACGCGAGTGTTGAGCTCGGAAGGCGAGGAGCCGTACGTTTACGAGACCCCGTTGCGGACAAGCTGCGGTGACGGCGAAATTGTTTTCGATGACATAGATGAGTACGAATTAGATGAACGTCACTACTCTTCCGAAACTCTTCAGTCCCGCCCCGTAATAACGAAGGACAACTACAGCCTGGAGAGCGGCAAGAACAAAAGAGGAGACGACGACAACACGAGTCCCTCCGGGTACGAAAGTGATGAATGTTCACTTCCTTTGTGCAAAGCAAAAAGTTCTAGTCCTAATGGAAACAAACGACTCATTGGAACTCTACCCATTGCCGACTACGAGAGATCGCCCAAAAGATACGGTCTCAGCAGCCGACAAATGGAAAGCGGTCATGCTGATCCGGCAATCAGGAAGCAACAAAGAGTGCCATCGCCCAACAGTCTGGTCCCCAAAATGCCGGGTTTCCCACAACGAGTGACGCATCTTGATGTTGACTCGGCATCGCCAACTGCGTCAGCAATTACTGCCCAACTAGAGGCAAGATTGTCTTACAGCATACCAGTTATAGCGACTAGTTCGTCGAGTTCAGACTCTGCAAGTGCTCTCTCCAATACTGATAATTTGATGGACCGACTGAATATTAAGTCAAATGAGGATCTGAACCAAATGACAGACATCATGAGTTCTCAGGCTCAAGCACACTGTTCACACAATAATCCAAATTCTTTCAGCCAATCGCAGGCACAGGAAGGCTCCAATTTCACAAGCCAACCGCCCTCGAGCTCCCAAATTTCAGATCCATACTTGTATGAGTTTTCTGAAACAAAGAAAGTGCTCGAAGAATTCTTCAAGGGCGGAGGAGCCGTTGGCGCATCGTATAACACAGTGACTTCCAACGAAATCGATTACGTACTGAGAAGACAGGCGGGGAATTCGTACGTTGGTCAGCGCTTAGCGGGAGATCTGAACCTCGTTGAAGAATCTCCCAAACTGCCGCCCAGAAGAGGTGGCAGAGAAGTTGTCATGAGTTTGGATCTTAGCGCAAAGACCCCAAGCACGGGCAACGGGAGCTCGCTGCGTCTTATCACATTTCATGAAGTGGCCAGACCTCCCGCCTCCCCGACGTCTGGGTCGCAGCAAGGCGATGCGAACAGTAGAGATGTCAATGATAATGACATCGAAACTGGATCGACAAACACGGAGACGGACTTGGGCGACACAGAAATTGGATTGCAGGTAAGTCAAGCGCATGAGAAGGGATCAAACTCATTGAGCGAAGTCAGTCAAGTTAGGTTAGCTCATATTACTGCTCTTCCCGAATGATTTATGATTTAACGTCTCCACACTGCATTTCATTGTTTACAAATTACTTGTTGGCCTTGACGTAGCAGGTAACGATTTACGGTAGATGAGTTCATCTCACGGAGCTAATACATCAGCCGGTTTATGTCTTTATGCTCATTTTTTGCATTAGTGTGGTGTGGGAGAGATACCGTGGAATGGTTTTCACACACTGATGGTATACAAGTCAGAAGTTCAGTTCCGAAACAGAATTAATTCGAGAGAATTAAATCAACAAAATCATGCATGTGCCAGTTTTCATTACAAAAAGTAGTTTCCATTTGAGAGAAGCCATTAGGCTGTGAAATATTTGAAATCATGAGTTGCCACTAATCACGATCCTGTCTGCAGGTTGGCCGCACGCGCAACTTCACATTGTCCCCTGAGACAACGGACTGTGATTCAAATGAGCTCGAGAGTGAAATGTCGCTGGATTACGAAGCCTCAGTGCACTCGTCCAGCAAGGTTGGCGGTACCATGCCCATTCTGGAAGACGGACTCTCATCGGGGCACGTGAGCGAAGCCGAAGAAGAAAACATCTCTCGGGGTAAAGTGATCGGACAGAAATCTTCTTCAGCATCCACCAGGGCGCCATCCGCCCCGGCTGTGAATACGTTGGGCTCACAAAATTTCGATTCCACCTCCAATCCTACCGTGCTGCTCATGAAGAAACAAATTTCAGAGATTGAGAAGGAAATTCGATTAAGAGCGACACAACAACATCAACAAAATGGTTTGATCGAATCCTCTGACATGGGCCCTGTGACGCAGTTGTCACATTCAAGTGACATCATCTCCAATAAGTCCAATTTCACTAGTCAAAGTCAGCCTCAAATTCGAGCAAGCGAGGGGGAAGAGAGCACGGGCAGATTTGATTCCAACGACCCCGACCTGGAAGCTCTAGATCCAATGCGTAAGTGTACTGTATTGTTTTAACTTGTATATTGATCGACGTATAAAAATGAAAAATATGATGTGTTCCTTAAAATTTTAAACTGAGTACCTGCAGCAAAAACTCATGGTACCTTCTCTTTGTATGATTAGGGAGAACGCCACCGCCCTCACCTGCCCCGGCCTCCGCCGTTACGCAAGAGTCAGTTTCTGAAATACTCAAATCCTCGACACACCCAACTGCTATTGGTGAGCTTCCAGAATATAGCGTAGCCAACGCAAGTACGGTGACTGCTGCTCTGAAGGATATCAAAGAAGCAATCCAGAGAACCAAACACCTTCATCAGAATTCACATCAGGTGCCTCAAATTGATTCCGCGCACACCGAAATAAGCACATTCTCTTCTAGTCAAGAACCTCGAGACAGATTATCTTCACCCGTCTGGGTGCCGAGGTGAGCGCAAACGTATTTTATCCGCCACGAAACGTCTTTTTACTGGGCGTTGTCCAGCCCATGTCTGTGTGGGTCGCTTGAAGTCATAATCAGTTTTTACAATCCTTTTCTGTGTGTTTTTCTCCAGAAAATCAAACGCATCTAACTTACATCGGCACGAGCGCTTATGCCGCGATGGTCCAACATCGGATCCGAGAGCACGGGAACCGCTTTTACGGAAGTCCCGATACGAGGAAGCGGGCGCGGACGATGGTAAGTTCATTACAAATGCATCGCATCTGCTTAGGCTTAGAGCGAGATCATTTTCATTTTTGGTGTGCTGTTTCATCTCCCTTGAATATGAACATCGGAGTTCGCGCAGGCTGAATTCGATGCCACAATTGTTGTGTTCTGGGGGATTGCGCGAGATAAATCTCGAATGTATCCCTGTTCATACGTCAATAGTACGCTGGTTGCATTTATGTTGTCAGGCATACAGCGAAGAGCGAGTTGCGAGAGCAAACACCCCAGTTTTGTATAAATAAGTCTGTTAGATGCATGAACGACGGCACGGAAAAGAAAATAATGAAGCGAGCGACGGTGCATTGAGAAACGACGGAGGAGAGGAAATAAGATAACTCTCTTTCCCAAGACTTCTGTTTTATTCAATTTTCCTTCGGCTTTCTCTTCTGCGTCTGTATCCAGCATCTGCACTACATTTGCGTTCTCGTTTCGTAATGCACGCGATGCGCAGGCAGACGAAACCGACCCGGGCATAGGCTTTATTCAATCTCTCACTGACTCACTTCATTTTTCTTCATTTTTGGCACAACTGCACAACAGAGACGGCTCGACTCAAATGATGAAGATTTTTAAGATTTTGATTTAAGAGAGGCAAACATGCTATGCATTGACTGAGATACAATGGGGTAGATGTAATGGAATAAAAGAATTCCGCCTTCTTCGCAACTGCGTAGGTTTTCCTGTGACTATTTCTCCTTGGCAAGTATTCATTCGGTTGGTTTGAGTTGAGTTGCAGTTTATGTTAGATACGGACGGAAGGCATGAATTAATAGCTATTTTTGTTATCTCAACCTGAATTTTGAAGCGAAAGTCTGATAAAGGAATTCATGACCTGTTTTCCGGAAGTAGTCGACAGTCTCATTTCGCAATCATTTTTAATTAACTCAATTTTTAACGTCCTGCAATGAAGGAATGCAGAGGAGTGGAGAAAAGTCGAAGAATGCGCTCGAACTTCCAACTTGTTTACAAATTATCCGACACAACCTACGCTAGGAAAAGTTGGGTTGCTCCAGGCTGAATTCTCGATTTCAGGATTGTATCTTTTGGAGCGTTCACTCATCTGCTCCTTCGTGCCTTCTTTTCAAGATTAAAGTGAAACAGAATGGAGTCTGAGCAGAAAGGTTGAAATGAGGACCAAAGAGAGTGCATAAATCACGTGGCCTGCGCCGTAGTCGCAGAGTGCCGATTGTTTCACGGTACGCACAGTGACGTGTCAAATATATTATCTAGACTGGCCCTTCCCTATCACTTTCTTTCCTATCAGCCTCTGTTCCGGTCACGCTACGTCACTGGGTACGCAGGCAATGACAACACGAAATGAGTTATGAGGAGAGAAGCGAATTCCACGGGACACTGCACACCGTCTAAGCATGCGTATGTGGGGAAATTAGTTGGCAGTCGCTTTCTCTTTAATAACTTATATGACGTCACCGGAAAGAAGACAGAGAACTCGGCTGAAATATGACGACAAGATTTTTGACAAACGGCCATAGTAGTCAAGCAAACATATGAACGATTTCTCTATCTCAAACAACGGAAAGTTCATTACCGGTTTCTATTCATTTTAACGTGAAAATAGAGATTTTTGAAAGCTTTGGTTTGAGAATAAGATCAAATCGTACTAATCATGCATTATATTAAATTGAAATGGCATTGAAATTAAAGCAAGTTTATAGGTGTTAATGCAATGATTTCTTATTTTCTTAATACTTCCATCAGAACTCGAAATATAAAGCGCTCATTATGGTTCTGGATTGTTTTACAAGCAATTCGTGCATAATAACGCAAAGTGAGCAACTTCAAAATGCCTTGAAGCGTGCAAAATGAATTTTAGCATGCCGCATTATTGTATGCTTAAATGCCTGTGAGACGTGTTTTTGTTTCATTACATTGCATTATACACTCCGAACGAAAGCAGATATTTCATACTCGGTTGGAAAGGCAAGTGTACTGATTAGTTTCTGCACGGACGGACTTGCGACTGGTGAAAGAGAATGAAAAATGCAAAAAGGAAATTAGAATTTGTGTTCGCGTTTTCGCTCTCTCACTTTGATTATTTTGTGTTTCTCTCTCGACCGAGAGTGAAGGCTCGACACAGACAAATATACTCGCAGTGAATGGACAGGTGCTCTCCACGCTTCGAACCAGTCTAGCTTTGTTTCGGCCTCTTGGTAGCAAGCAATCATGCAATATTTCGCGTGCACTAGAGTCGTCAGCAACTAGTCCCGAAAAATCAACACTTCCACTCGTCTGAGCAGGACAGAAGCGAGTGTTAATGACGAGACCACGACGACGGTGATTGCACTGTGAATTGTCATTTCAATTAAGAACTATTTATGAGTTTCATTCGTGTCATAAACGTGAGCACAAATCTAATTCGACTGAATTGCGGGCAAACACACGGGTTTTCGAGCATTTGCCTTTGCTCAATAGACCCGAACCAGAATAAGGCTGCTTTTGCTGACACGGTAGGTGGAAATGCTTTGACTTCGTTGCGCCGAGAACCTGAGCATTCATCCAGAGCCTGCTGCTACATCAGCATCATCACGATCCTCACTTGCATAATATTCTCATTTTCTGTGCTTTAATTTATACTTATTCCATGAGCATGCTCTTCCGGATCATTTCAGGGTTTCCGTTCCATTCCCCCAAAAAACTTTGCTTCACCTCTGCGCTCTGACTTCGCTTTCATGAACTTTTCACACCTACAAGCAAGCGTCACACTCAGGCTAGAGTCATGTGTAGGTGGATTTAATGTGCACAGTAACATCTTTTGACTTAATTTCTAGTTTCAGATGCAGACACGGATCAAGAAACGGACAGATTGCTTGGCCAGAACCGCGCAGATGACGACTATGGGTTCTATGATGAAAAGGTATGTTTCACCTTCCGTAAATGAGGTACGATTATAACTATTGGTAATTTACGAAAGTGAAGTCACGAGTGAGATGATTTACTCGTGCACGAGGCCACTGTTGAAACGCAGCAAACGCTCAAGTGCCACATATTTTGCTTATTGTTATTGCTAATTTAATGTCTGTGAATGGCTCCTTTTTAATGGACTTATAGCTTCTCTACGGCATCTCGAAATATGACCAACTGTGCAAGCGATATGTTTAAATTATATGTGAGGGTATATTAAATGTTGTACTTGCGCTACTCGCTTAGCCTATCCCAAAATGATTTGCATTGTTTCATTTCACTCTGAATGCGGGAAATGTTCCGTGCTTGATTAAATGAATTTCTGGTCCATATTTCATAAGAAACGGGAGAGCGGAGCCACTACGTTGTGAGTATTGTACCATGGTGAACTTTGTCAAGTCATTCTCGGATTCAAATGAGTGAAACTCCTGTTCTGAGCTCAGCTCCTCGAATGCGACAAACTTCTCATTTCTCTTCGAAAGAGTCAAGCCAAGCGGCATGGAAATTCAAAATGAGTATAAAAGTAATTCAGATATTATGCTGGGCGAGCGAATCTGGCATGGTGCGGCAGGAATGGCAGGAGAACCATGTGTTTTCTATTTCCGTTTTTGGTTAGTATTGCCCAGGGATCACAGAAGTTGCGCTACACATGTACCCTGCCTGCTATAAAAGTATAATGCGCGTGTTTCATACTTTCCCTCCACACTTGGGACCTCTTGACTAAATAGTTTCATGAAAAGCGTGAAGAACTGCGCGCAGAGCTTTCGTGTGCACTGAATATTAATTATTGTTGTTGCATTATGCGACGGTCGTTCGAAGAGCATTTAAAATAAGTGGCCGCTTATTTTTCATCAGGCAGGCGCAGGAGCATGTACTGTGCGGTAATTACGCACTTGCTACTTTCCAATTGCCTGAAAATCCAGACAGGCAAACTCTGAAGCAATCCAAATAATTACTCACGCGTGGCTGCAAGCTTCGGTGTATTCGGCGACCGCTACGACTTCGCACAGTGTTTCATAAATCATACAGCTTGAATTATAAATGAAAGCTCGACAGAAGTAGACGTTTACTTCTATTTCTCCGAGCGAGAAAGCGGGATAAAAGCTAGGGAGCTGGATTCTAGAATGAATGAAATTTTGGAGCGCGAAAATTCTTGCATTTGCATTTTGTGGTGATAAGAAAATGCTTACTCAAACAGCGTAGTATTGCTCCACATTTTCTGTGTTCTGTAATGTAATTAAACTTGATGTGTTGATGACAGCCAATTGAACATTTGCCACGTCCACTGCTAATTGAAGGGCCTTACATATTAGCGCTTTAATTCTAGTATTTCTTCGAGTGCATGGACAGCCCAGTGTTGTGGCTTTTGATTGCAGAAGTTCTGGCATTTGCTAAATTGTTTCTGGCATTTTATGTTTATTCCCACCTCGTCAATCTTTTATGTATTTAAGCACAGGAAAGTGAAATGTTTCTTTTATGGCTCATCGTGAAAGTTTGATGTTTTATTTTCACTAGGACGTTGGACAATGCTTTCGTGAGCCAATAAGATAAAAAGTAGAAAGTACGCAATATCCATTATCGTGTCTCGTCCACAGGAACTTTCTTGTAGTGGATGAACAACGAGATGAACGAACACCACGCAGACTGCGTCACAGTCGTAATTGAGAGGAGAATAGGTCATAAAATTTATTATATTACTTGCTTAATGCTGAATATTGCACATTTTTAACGGTCTCGTGCCAGTGCCGTGTGGCGCCAAGAGAGAAAGTGCAGGTTTCTTGCGCACATTAGATTTCTTTCGCTTTTACCTGGTGGGTAAGCTGGTATGATAAATGCTCGAACAAGCGCATTATTAACCAAGCAAGCCGGGATGAGGGAGGGTGGCTTCAGTTGCTTCAGGCTTTGTGAAGCTAAGATTGATTCCGCGGGCCGTGCGTTCTCGGCGAGCCTTTCTTACGTTTCCTGACTTTTCTCTCATCTATTTCTCCCATCCCAACCTAGCGCAGGCAGTCTCTATTGCGTCGCTGCTCGCTCAAGGAAAATAAAATTGGATTCTTCTAACTGTGATACAGTTCAATGGCTTTGCTCGTTTTGGATAAGTTTATAAAAAATAAAAGCACACGCTCGGCGTGCCAGTGAGTTAGTTACAGTGTTTTCATAATACGAAAAAAAGCGTATGCATTCAACTGCTTCAGTCGAATTTACACCTTTTCACTTGGGAATAACTTCAGCATGCTTTATCTCTTGTTGCAGGCGAAACACGTTTGTTTCGAGTTTCGTGTCTTTGGAATTTAATTCTTAGTCACGCGCATGCTTGATTTATTTAGGGAATTTATCCTGCCATTATGGGACCAGAATTCTTAATACGTATGCACTCGCTCGGTAGTATTGAAAAGAAAGCGGCAGACACCTGGCCTTGGTAATTTATGATTCAATCGGTCAGTTCTGCTTTATGTCCGGCGGCGTTCGCAACGACGTTGAACTCGTTGTCGCGGAGTGACCGATTAGGTCGAAAATACGAACTAAACGAGTGTATTCTAAGTCGCCATGATTTCTGTTTCGTTCGTAACTTCGAACTACGTACTATTGTACTCCGATTTAATTCCATGTATTTTTTAATTGGCAGGAAAAGGATGGTGTGAAGAAGAAGCGCAGCAAAGAAGGTACGTCTAATTACTCGTTCACTGGAAACTCCATTAAAATTTGCGTACATCGCTTCGGTTGCATTTTTCATGAGAACAAGCCTCCGCCTAAAATTTAGACACCACACGTTGGAAACCTATTTACTACTTGTGACAACTATTTTTAAGAGGAACTTCTGGCGCCTCATGAGCTTGGTGTGATAGGACGATGTCGACAAAGGCTGTTCCATAATTAGACTCCACTTTCGAGAAACAAAAGCCAGTTATACGTCTTCTGCCGGGTTGCATTGTATTGTGAACAGATTAAAAGTTTCTTATCTGAAGACGCGTCATTCTTCATAAAAACAAATCCAAGAATTTTTTTCAAGCACGAAATGAAAGTTTCGTCTTGCTTGCGCTGAAGACAATTTGCCAAGATGAAAGAAAAAGTTTGCAGCTTATATAAAATTCTTTGGACTTACCTTTTACCTTTTCACTTCACAGGCAATGACTTCCACTTTTCTATAGTCGCATCAGTCACGATGACAAGAGCGAATAAGACGTGAAAATAAAATGAATAGTACACAGCAAGCGTCTATCATGTTCATATGTCTCCTATCTCCCAAATTACGAATTGCAGGGAAAGGGAGCCCGAGTCGCGCAGTTCACGTTGAGTCATTACAATATTCGTGCAGGCAGCTGCACAAACGATGCCCGAATATTTATTAAATATTGTGCGCGTGTTCAGTAATTTGGAAATGGCTTAACTATTCCACCGCGTTGCAACTTGATTTTCTTGTGTTGAGCGCTCCCGAGACCATTTCAAGCAGATTTCTGGGGAAAGCAGCTGCGAACGTCTGTCTCGCCTCGGTCCGGACTCCGTATATGCTTGAGATCATTACGGGATTGCTTTTCTGTTTAGCATTAACTTTTCCGCCGTCTCGAGAAACGAGAGAACATAAAAATAGCAACAGCATTATTGTTCGCATCTGTGCTGTGAGAACGAGAATGTCTGTTGTGCATTATTGTTTATTTCACTGTTGTACTTTGTACTCCATCAAACACTTTTCTCTCTTTGTTTGCGGAGTAAGTCCATCGTATCCCGCACGGCCTCAATGCGAGTGTAGTTTACTTTTTTCGGATATACTCTCCGAGCGCCAGTCGCATGTTTGTTGGATATTTCTGTCCATTTCTCTTTGAAATTTCTTTTCTTTGAATTCGAATTGATTGAAATGGGGATAAAGAAAAAGTTGCAGATATCGCCCAAGAGTTCGCATTGCAGCTTTTTTGTTTCTGGTTCCCATAATGCAATGCTGTCCAAATGCGTATGGATCCCACGCGTTAGCTTCGGCTGGGCACCTTAATGAGAATTGCAGTTGGTTTATATTGAGCAGTATTCGTAACCCGGCAGTAACAGGCAGGTGCAGCACACATCAATGGGCACCCTTTGTCTGGAAATAATGAGATAATGCTGGCATGCGTCGCACTCGTAATAAGAATAAGCACAAGTTAGGAATTGTGTATGTAATCTTTGAAATGTTTGCTCACATCATTAACAATACTTTCTTTAATTTCTCTTTCGCTGCTGCAAATAAATTTCACAATATTGGAACTTCGTATCGCGTGGCATTGACGACTGGTGAGTCTGGGTTTTGCCAGTTTACTACTTTCTCCAAGTGCACGTTGAAAACTTTTTCTTCTTTTGCTTTCCGTTTAAAGCTGTACTGTTTGTTGTAGCGAACTTATTAAGTTAGTTGAGTGCTCCCAGTTACCCGGTTCCAAGTTGCCTTCCAGTTCACTCCTTCGCGTTCGTACCGTCGAGCAAAAGGTGTAGTAATTTAATGAACAACTTTCACTTGCAGATCTCTTAAAAACTCCGACAGTTCTCATTGAAGGAGTTTTATTTCGTGCTCGTTACTTGGGCTCTACACAACTGGAGTGTGAGGGCCAGCCTACGAAGGCGACGAGGATGATTCAGGCGGAAGAGGCTGTTTCGAGAATTAAGGTAAGAAATATTTTTATTCAATCATCTCGGCCCGAGAATTACTTTCCCTATCGCACTTGATGTAATTAAGTTGCTTAAGTGTGTAAAACAAAAACTTCATCTGAATTGAATTATTACCGATGCGGAAGTTTTTAATTTACGCTTGTGTTCGTCTCCCGTGTATTTTATTCGTTTTATTACGTTATTTGAAACTATTTGATTGATTTCGTTTATTTAATTCGTTTGGGTGAACCTTTTTATACGCATATTTGTGCTCTTGAGTTTTTGGTACTCACGTTCGCGTTGTAAACTCGGAATACACAAGTGTAAAAGGCACTTCAGTTCTTGTTGAAGTGAATGCGGTGTCGAATTCTCTACGAACCAAAATGTATGGGGCAAATCGAGCTTTGAAGCCTTGTTGAAAACCTGCATGTTTGTGTAAACTTTGGTTCTCGTAGTGCAACGCGACGCTTAGGTTTTAAAATTGCGCTGAGAATTGATTGTTTGAAAGGCTAATTCTCGAGAGTTCCAATTTCAACATGACAGTACCCTTTATGCTTTGAAGTTGAGTATATTCAAATATTTTACATTGTCATTTACTCAAAACTACTTTACGTATGGAATAGAAGTAGTTGTAAGTTATAGCAGGAGAGAAGCAAGTGGTCCAAGGAAATATTTGTAATTGTGCGGTAGGCTCCACTCCACTCATTAGACTCTCCAACCTGAGCTGAATTTCATCGCATTTGTACAATTGGTTTGTGGAGTTGTTGTTCCACCTGAAACAACCTCACGTAAAGCTTTCATGAGGCTTTCGGTGAAAGCAGGGAAAGATCCTTCGTGCTGCAACTCAGATTCTGATTTCATTTGCTAGTTTATTTATTTTATTTCCTTCGTTTCGTGCTGTCATTGTCTATCGTTTCCTTCCTCGATTTTGTTTTTGACGTTCATGATAAATGAGATTTGTACTTGATTTATTACTGTAATCGTTCTTGCTAAATGCCGACTCAAACCACGACTTCAATTATCAATGAAATTGAGTCTTTGTCTTGATGGTGTCTGTCCAGCCGGAGGAGCCAACTGAAAATGCGGAGAAGAGCGAAGTGTTACAAAATTCGCAACCCCTCATTACTGAAATTACTAACAATGGCCAGCTTTCCAATTCCAATTCAAGCCAGAAACGAGAAGAACCGTGTATCGGTTGTGAGTATGAAGACTATCTTTACGCGCTTGGCGGTGATGAGAGTGAAGATGACAGCTATGAAGAGTATTATGGACGTAAATCACACGTCAACAGATTAGGCTTGAAATTCATCGACAATAACAAGAAACTGGAGGCTCGTTACACTTCCTTGCCGCTGCAGGATCCTCTAAATTCCTCCACATCGTCCTCGAATTCATCCAATGATGCTGCTCGAGCGCAACGGGCAGGTAGCAGTGGAAACATATCGCTAACCAAAGTGACCTCGCCCGTCGGCTCTTCATCCTCGCCGTCTGGCATGAACAAACTAAAAAGTCTCCAACACCAAATTCCAATCCCCTTTCACTTGAGTCCTCCGTGTGGGTCCGCTCTTCCAGGCACAATGTTCCATCTTCGATTCGTCGGTTCGCTTGAGGTTGAAGAAGAGACCGGAATCGGAAAGAAACGACGAAAACGACCCAAAAAGATAATGGTCGAAGAGGCTGTCACAAAACTGAAGGTGTGTCCCCTTTTTGTGAAGCCTAGCCTAAAAGAGGGCATGAATTCCTGATTTCGTCTCTTCGTTGTATCAGGCTTGTGATTAGTTTCTGTTCATTTTGATTCTTTGTCACTTTATTTTTCGGTTAAGTTTTGGTTCTGAAATTTTACTTTATTTGAATCACTGCTTACGTCTGAGCACATACACTTTTGAAATCGAATTGCATTGTCAGAATCCGTACCGCCAGTATAAATATGTTCGATTGATAATGCCATTTTACATTTATTGTATTGTGTATTTTGTCTCCCCTTTCTTTCTTCCTAATTGCGGCATTGGTTGGTTCGTCCTTGAAAACCGATTTCACTCACTGTTTCTAAATTCTTCCTGTTTCCAGTCAATGGTAAGGATGAATCAGAATTGATGATCAGGAACGAAATTTGGGTTACGCGTTATGAGTTAATTTGATTAAATTAAGCTTTTATATTTACGATCCGTGAGAGAACGTACAATCTCCTTTAGTTTTTAAAATTCAAGCTAAATCCATCATCAGCGCCGTAAGGTTATGTTATGTTAGGATGAGGCCTTAAAGAATTGTTTGCTAAAGCACACACGTTCACTGTAGGAGGTTTCACAACTCAGAACGGAGATGTGTACTAACAATAGCATGGAACGTTCAGAGTTTTGTTTGCCGTGTTAGGTTGCGGCACGACAGAGGTGCTATTATTACTTTTATATTTCCTTTGATTTAGTATTGCTATTAAGTATTGCTTATTTTTGGTTGTTTTTTGGTACATGATCTTGGAAACTTTCTTTTGCGGTGAAAGTGTCGTAAAACTGAACACCGCTCCACGATTTTTCCACCCATTGACTGTTTTTTATTTTCCTGATTGCAGGCCCCAGAGGGAGAAACACAGCCCAGTACTGAAGTAGATCTCTTCATATCAACTGAGAAAATCATGGTGCTCAACACAGATCTGAAGGTAAGGAAACGATGTGTCACCTTTTTGCAAGATTGGTTCCAGCTCACCACAGCACGTGCCGACGTCTCCAGCACGGCAGAATAGAGACGATATTGGTAAACATTCCTAGTTGATCACATATTGCAGGAAATTATGATGGATCATGCGCTCCGTACCATATCATACATTGCGGACATTGGAGATCTCGTAGTTTTGATGGCCAGACGGCGGCCCATTCCGACGGACACGCCGGACGACGCCAATAAGCTTCCGCGTCCTCCGAAAATGATATGCCACGTGTTTGAGAGCGACGAGGCTCAGTATATTGCTCAATCCATCGGGCAGGCTTTCCAAGTGGCTTATATGGAATTTCTGAAAGCAAATGGAATTGAGGATCACAGCTTCGTCCGTGAAATGGACTACCAAGAGGTCTTAAACTCGCAAGAGATATTTGGCGACGAACTTCAAATGTTTGCCAAGAAGGAGTTGCAGAAGGATGTTAGTTCCGCATTTGAACTTTCTAACTCGATCCCACTTTATGCAGGATTAAATTATTCCAACGTCATTCCCTCTCTACAGGTGGTAGTCCCAAAGACTAAAGGAGAAATCTTAGGCGTCGTTATCGTGGAGTCAGGCTGGGGAAGCATGCTGCCAACTGTTGGTGAGTGCCCGAAGAGATCCGCCTTCTACACTTGCCCCGCATTTCCCAGTCTCACTTTTATTGTCTCATTGCAGTTATTGCAAATCTCGCCCCTGGTAACCCTGCTGCAAGGTAATTACATAAGTTCTCATGTTTTGGATGCTCGCCTGACTCTGACGGTGTTAATTCATTTTAAATGTATATGATTCCAGGTGTGGTCAACTTAACATTGGGGATCAAATTATAGCCATTAATGGTATCAGCCTCGTCGGACTTCCACTTTCCACGTGCCAAAACTATATAAAAGTGCGTACTTCGTAATGTCATAATTATGTGTTCAGATTAGAGTTAGCAAAATGTATCCGCCAAGCCTGCAATCTCCATCTTACTTGTTGGAGACGTACGCGGCAGTACATCTGCGATTCCCATTCATTCCCATCATTGCAAGACATGTTCTAGTTTATATTTTCTTTCGCTATTTACAGACTCCAACATTAGAATTATGAGTCTCCAGAGAGAGATTCCGTTCCGTGCTTTGGAATGGCGCAGTGCTTTCCCCAAACTTATATTTTTCATTCCTTGTACTTTATGCTCGACTACAAATCCCTTTACGAAAACGCAATGCAGGCTTCATGGCTCACCGGCGTTATTTTATGCCAACGAAAGTGTATTGCAATTCCACTTAACTAAATACTTTTTTGAGATATTTTGATAGGAAATGCTCCGTTTCAATTACTTACTCTGTGCAGGCGATTGCAATAATGTTGCGGCCCAAACTGGAATTTATTATCTTGAGCTAGGCGAGAGAGATTTCAAAGTTGCATCCTATGAGCCACATACTAATCGCCAAGACCATCGTCTGAACTAAAATGTTGCGGCTGCCGGTTAATTATCTTTGTGGTAACTGCATTTCTCTTTATGCCTACCAGAATTCCAAGACGCAGAATGTTGTGAAGCTTACCGTTGTGCCCTGCCCGCCCGTGGTTGAAGTCAAAATCAAACGCCCCGATACAAAATATCAACTTGGATTTAGCGTGCAAAATGGAGTGGTAAGTGAACATCAGCAAAGGTCACATTTGTGGTTCTTGTCTCACGCCTTATGCCTCCTCAATTAGATCTGCAGCCTTCTGCGTGGTGGAATTGCTGAACGTGGAGGAGTCCGAGTGGGACACCGCATTATAGAAATTAATAATCAGTCCGTTGTCGCTGTTCCACATGAGAAAATCGTGAATCTGCTGGCCACGTCAGTTGGAGAGGTGAGTGATGACAGTGATGAGGGTCGCATGTCTTTTAGAATTCATCCTTAACTTAAAATTCTTTGTTAACAGATTAACATGAAGACAATGCCCACATCAATGTTCCGGCTACTGACAGGCCAAGAAACTCCCCTCTACATCTAAAGGCAGTCAATAAATTGCATGGCTTGGTTAGGAAAGGACTCCCTTTCCGAGAATGAGGATACGATGGGAAAGGGCATATCCCATAGATAAAACTTTTGATAATGACATATCAAGTCTTCGGTTGAGAGTTTCGGCATTTATCCTAAATGTCAAGCTTATTAAAGCTTAAATGCAAATGGCTTGGGAAAGTAGAATATTGCATGGAAAGCAGAAAATATATTGCAACAATTTTGGTGCCTTTGCGATATGTGAAATGGAATTAAGGAAGGGTTTCAGTTTGTGAATGGCGAATGGGGAACAATGCGAGAAAAGAGTTAAGCGTTCGTGGATGTGTGCATTCATTGCTTTTTTCAGTTCATCGAAAACTATATTTGAACATGTCACAAATGAACATAGTGGATGAAGCTTCTCATATTTTCCACCGCTACGCTTTACGATTAATCGGTTTTAATCGTCGAAAGTGAATTACAGCTTCAGTTTTATGCGAAAGCAGTATATTGTGTTGTAACGGCGATGCTGATTTTCCTTAAAACATGGATAATATTAATTCCAACCAATTGCGTTTGATGCAATATGTGGCTAAGAAATGCTAGTTCCATTGTTGAATATGTTTTTATATAAAATTACTTAACTTGTAGGGAGTCTCATTAAAGTTCGTCGTTCATGGAATTACCCCATGGTGTCTCTTTGCCTCTCTCTTAACAGACAGTCGCGGACTTTGTAATCTAAGTACGTTTACATTCCATCATTGATTTCGTGTAGTCAACAGTATTAGTAATTTTAAATGCCATACATTTGTCAACTGATTAATACGTAACAACCAATACCGATGATAAGATGTTTATATAAGTCTAACAATAATAAAAGCGTGTCGCAGCTTTTATGTGTAATTATTTGTGTTTCGTGGCACTTATTGACTCAGAAGAATTAACTAACGAGCTTTTTGATGCATCGATCAATAATGGGTGCGTTTTATGTCTCCATTTCTTGAATTGTCACAGCAATTTTCACGACAAATCCATCCCTGCCTTCAAACATGCTATTCTCACATTTGACACGATGTAGCCATACACCGTAAACACAAGTCGTAATTCCTGTCACAAGTACACTGTTGAATCATAAACTGGCAGCATAAAATTATTAGGCTACAATACACATAAATCTATTTTGGAAGTTCAGTATCGAAATTATGACATCTCAACCTAGCAGCACGGAAAGCACAAGTAGTCTCGCGACAACGTGGAGCAATGATGAGACCGCGATGGCCACTGACGACGCTCACCTCATGAACCGTCTAACAAAGTTGTATAACGACTTGAAGGCACTGTGGTTAGACGTAAATGAGATGGCGATCGTTCCATACATTCATGATTTGGATTCGGTAGGCTTGGCTTGTTGCTGCATCGGCTGTTATGCTTGTTAATCCGTATTTTGCTTATAGTCAGGAGATCATAAAGTTTTACTGGTCAACTTGTGCTCATTCATCATCAAAGAAATGAAGTCCGAGTGGAAGAATGTCCTGTCATCTGCGGCGGACAAAGAAAAGTAATTGTGGCTGATAATTTTATTCGTCCGTGCAGGCTGCAGAGTTATAGAGGAATCACTTTACAGACTTGTCGAATTAGAAGAAACGAACCGTTTCCTGGCCGAACAAGTTGAGAGCGCAAAAGCGATGCAATTGTGCTTGGAAGCCGAGGTCAAATTCATCACGAAGGACAAGTCCAACATGAGCAAGGAACTTGAGGCCTTATCAATACGACTAGCTGAGATGCAATTGAAGCAGGAACTGAGAGCCGCACGGAAGTCATCCAGTTCATCGTTTGGTTTCGAACTCTCTCGTTCCGCTTCTGCAGAGTGTTTGCTCGAGAACCAGTTCCAGAAACGAGCGGCTGACTTCAACAACCTGATGGAATTCGTCAAGTCCCGGCAAGTGGACATGAGTTTCTACCAGACACAGTTTGATAAGTACAACGAACAAATCAAATCGATGGAGGCTGAGATCAGTCGTGTCGGTGCTGAGAAGGTGGACAGCGAGCGAAAATACGCGGAATTGGCTGCGGAGTACAGCGCACTACGCGACCAATTTAAGAACTACGAATCTATTCTGACGCTGGCATTAAAGGACAAGGAAGAAAGCAGCAGTATTCAGAGCTTAGTTGAATCAATGATGGCGAGAATGCAAGCAATAGAAAACGGGCCGCAACGAAATGACACGAGCAGTATATCTGGCGTCGTCCTCTTGGAAGGCAGTTTGCGAGATGCACGGGAGCAAAACGACGCTCTTCGGTAGATTGCAACTCGTTGCGCTTTCCCTCAGCGAGTCTTGCTTAAATTGAATCAAATATTTCAGGGTAGAAATTTCACAGTTCAGGTCCACATTAGCGGGATTAAGCGCAAAGAAAGATGGCGAAAGAGCTGAGTTGGAGAGGAGATGTGTCGAGAGTGAAGAAATGGTTCAGGAGCTAGCCAAGAGATTGAATGAAAAAGTTGATGAAGCAAATCGCGCAGAAGAAATCTACAGCAAGAAAGAAGCACAGTGGAATGCGTACTGTGAAGACGTTCGCAAAGCAAAGGTATCAAGCTTAAAAACTAAAAAAGTACTGAT
Organism: Mesaphorura yosii; assembly: GCA_009869945.1. Lineage (NCBI taxonomy): Eukaryota > Metazoa > Arthropoda > Collembola > Poduromorpha > Tullbergiidae > Mesaphorura > Mesaphorura yosii. The sequence goes on from WIXG01000520.1 coordinate 33,484, forward strand.
GCAGTTGGTGGGAGCGGCGTGGCATGTTTGGATTCTGATTGCAGGAGAACATGACAATCCTCCTCGACGAGAAGGTCTTTGAGTTTCGGAAGCAAATGGACGTTTTGCATGGTTATGAGAAACGAAATTTACGGCAAGAAAAGAGAGTTCAGGATATGAACAAAAGCAACGGCCGCTTGAAAAAAGAAATTCAAGACCTCAAGCAAAAAGTAGTCACGCCATATTAAATTAACTTTACTGGAACACTAATGTCAAGATCTAATTTCACGCAACAGATAGAGACACTCAACAGCACCAGTCATCAATTGCGGTCAAGTTTAAACGAACAGAAGGTTCAGTGGACGGAGCGTGTCAAGGCAGTCACGAACGATGCCGTGCAGGCGAAGGACCATTGTCGCTGGCTACAGATGCAAGTGGAGCACTTGAATTCGCAAATTGTTGAAAGTCAAGAGCGTGTGAAAGCACATGAAAAGGACAAGTGTAATCTGGCACTGCAGATACTCGCTATTGACGAAGAAAGGTGATCTATTTTTCTCATGTGAGACTCACTTTGCGAGTACTAACTGTATTCCTGCATTATCCAGGAAATTGATTGACGACAAACTCCAAGAATTACGGGCAGCGTTGCAGGGAGACTCCGCGCTTCGCGAGTCGTTGATGGAACGAAATGCAACGTTGGAGTCTGAATTGAATCGTCTTCGCCGAGCAAAATTTGCGAGATTAGAGAGATCTTGTGCGGACGAAAACGCGAACGCTGGTTCTCCGCCACCGTCGGAAATGAGCAACCTGGAGTCTGCAGTGCCTCCTCACGTGGTGAGCACTTCAGGAGAGAAAGGAGCCACGAGAAAGAAGTGCTATACCACGGCATTGGGTTCCGCCAGACGCGCTGCTGTTGTCCCACGAGCTGCGGTATGCTAATTTCACTTTTCTTAACTGATGTGAACGGTGAAGTGCATTGAAACGAATACAGGTATCACTGACCACCCCCGGCTTGAATCCCAACCAAACCTGATGAAGAAAAACGCTCAGATGCACTCAAAATTGTTGGTTTGTATGACGTCAAAACGGAGCCATGCTCTAGTGTTCTCTGCACTACAAAATTAATGCTTCATAAATGAATTAAACAAGATCATAAAACTGGACCTCCAAACTTTGAGCTCTTTGAAGTTACATACGCAAATGCGCGTGATATTTCATGCATGCGCGTGATATTTTCATCAATGCTAAGGCGCAGAATCAACACAAACTTTCTCGTAGTTTTTTTCCAACAGAACTGGTTGAAGTGCAGAAAGTTATAGAAAGGTTACTCAAAACACGAAAGTTAATCAGGGTCAAGTCATGCTTCTCCATGCAAACGTGTCCGAATGACTTTGATTTCTTCAATCAATAGTAATCTTTCATCTACCACTTTCTTTTCTTTCTTCATATTGACTGAACACGCAAAATGGTAGCACGATCTTCCAAAACGGACATGCACGCTATGTTTACAAGAACGCTTGCATTCGGCATTCCTGCTGCTTTCAATTACAGTCCAAGGCCAGTCACCAGAATCTAAGGTGGTTTATTCTTGACTCACGGAAACTCATGTCAGAACTTTTCAAGTCGGCAATTATAGTTGCCAGTTGCACTTATGCTTCTTCCTCGAACATGAAATGGCCAGTCGCGGACCTCGAAAGCCCGCAGTCACATGCCGACTTTGCCTGCGTTAGCGTCAATCTTTTACGCATTAGTTAATTTGAGATTTAAAACTCGAGACTTGAGATTAATAGACATGATCTGTGTAAGTGCGGACGTTCAGCCGTCAGAATTCGTTGTGCAGCCTGAGTGGCAGTGCAAGGCTATTAAAATCAGTGTTTCATACGACACAAACATGGCAGGCATTGTCGTAAACGTTTCTGAACAAGAAAACAAGGACGTACAGTTCTCGGCAGTAGAAAAAGAAAAAGGAGAGACTGAAAGCCAGCACACAACCGACAATAGTGAGCACTCCAGTCGCAGCGAGCGGCCGATCTGTCGAAAAAGACGAACCCGGGGTAACCTCGCCATTGATTCACAGGAATTCAAAGGCCGCAGTTCAACTCCAGGAAGTGTTCCAGAGTGGCTGAAACCTTGCGAATATTATCGCCAGAAATACGAGGAATGTCCGAGCTGCTGGCCGAGCTACAGCGTGCTACAGAAATCTGCAGGCCAGAAGGTGACGGATTCGTGTTAGCGTGTCAGTTCGGCACCAGTTCGAATACGAGTTTGAGCTACCTTCATTGCAAAATTGCGAGTGCGAACCGGTTGTGAATTCAATGAGGCGCAATTTTGAATGCATTAACGTCATAAGAGCGCCAGACTAATTAGTTCGATTTAATTATTCGAACTAATTATTAGGCTGTTCTAGGAGAATTGTTTGCGACAATTGTTCCAGGAGAATTGTTTTGGACAATTCTTCCAAGAGAACTGCTTCAAGTCCCCATGTCCAACCAGTTGAGATTGTCAGAGTCTCGCATGATCTCGGAGCGATTTAAATGTTTTATAAATGAACTTTGTCTTTTCAAACCTTCTGGGCCGAACTTAAGGACATTTAAATTAATCGGCCTGTCGCTCTTTGTGAATTCGAACTCACATCGAACTCCTGGCAGATTCGTACTCGTAATTCCGTACCGAAGGTATTTAGTTCGAACTCGTGATATTCGACCATACAACCCAGGTGACTTACAACCGAAATATTTATGACAAGTCGTGTTTTGTTTTAAGGTAATTGACAAGATCGCAGTTCTAAATAAAATCCTTGAAGATGAGGAGCTCAAGCGAAGGAGTAGTCTGAGACCTTTTCCCCTGGACACCACCCCAGAAAATGGATTGACAGCAGCACAATTTCAACTTCCTTCAAAACGAAAGCCAATCAGGCTGCAGCCGCTGGAATGGAAGACAGAATAAAGAATTGAAATAGATCGACTGATTAAAATGTTTATTCCACACTCCGTATATCTTTATTGAAAAATATTCTCTTTCAATTTCCGCTTATTCATTTCTGTATTTGCATAGTTCACAAATTCTCAAAAGTTATGTTGTTTCAATTCTTCATCTATAAATGCCAATAATAATTTAAGGTTTACGACAGTAATATTGTTCTAAGAATTACTGGAGCATGAATCGGTGATTAATTCGAGAAATCTGAGCGATTTAACCCCGAAAGCCATTTGATTACTAATTACAGGACACTCGAGCTTAATGAACTTCCACTAACTCATCTGCACAAGTGAACAATAGTGAGAATGATTGAACACCTCCCAATAAAGCACAAACTTAATCAAAACAATAACAAAATAATTTAGTGAAATAATGAGTAATAAAGCACATCATAAATTACGGAAACTACTTTTAAGATTCAGAAGCACTCCAACCTTATACATTGCGAAATGTGTCAACAGATTTTGGGTTCTTAAACGGGTTATATATAATTCACTACCAAAATAAATGAATCTTCACCAAAAAATCGGTGAATTTACCCCAACCTTTCTACCACCAACTTCAGAAATAGATGAAAATGCCACCACCTTTTTAAACGAAGTGCGACCAACCAGGAATCAGTAAAGGTTCATCGGTAAAAATAGAATTGTCATCAAGTGATATCACCAGGTTACGCTAATTGATTCCATGTCCTTACCGGGAAAGCCTGACCTCGAGATGCCTGGACTGCTTCCATGTCATTACCGCAACAGCCTGAACCGCGTCTCCCGATCAGGGTAAGCCTGAACCGCGTCATGCATTAACAGCGACAACTTCTAACCGCGAAATGGACAAACGAAAAGAGTTTAAGATCTGACCATTTGTATTGCGAAGCAAGCTTTTTCAGAACAAAGTCAACGGAATTTAAAAAACATATATTCAGAAAAACGCAGGTGACGCGGTTCAGGCTGTCAATAATAAAAGGACTTAATTGGCCATTTTTAAATATCTGACTTTATTTTGAAGTTCCTTCTTTTAGGTGACATTTTCATTTCTTCCGGTCTTCATTTTCGTGGTGACATTTTCCTTTTTTCCGGTTGTACTAAACTCAAAATATTGTGGTAATAAATTAATTTGTTTTTCTGGTGGCAAATTCATTTACGTTGGTAATAATTTAATTGCAACCCTTCTTAAATTGATAGACATTACTTTACTCTTCTTCTTCTTCCTCAACATCTTCATCAGTTGCATATTCGGAGTCATCGGTCGCATCTTGTTGATCTTCTTCCTCGTCAGAAATGTCCCATTGCGGATGCTCTTCTATCTCTTTGGCTTCCTGTACATCCAGCTTGAATAATAAACAAAATATGGTTAATGGTACGAACATTTCGATTTCCACAATAACTCGGATAATGGAATCATTTCCTTACCTTAATATCACGTAACTGATCAAATCCAATGAATGAATCTGACCTAAGGCAAACTGTGAAGGTGTAATGCCCAGGTTTCCGTGGCGCTGTGAACTGCAACTCGCAATCTTGCTTATCAATTAAGTCCGTCACCAAATATGGCGCTGTGACCAATCCCTTATTTTTCCTATCACATACGTACGTCCACCAATACTCTTGCTTCACCTGTAATTTGAAATGAGTCGCAATTTGTCAATTCCTGTGCCTTATCTCCACATTAATTCCTTAAGAAGAGAATCCATACATCTGGAAAGTAGGGACAATGCACCGGATGAGATATTTTGCTCTTCCCTTCCAACGCTCGCTCCTTATTTTTGGCCAGCTTCGTTTGACACTTTTCCCACTCGGCATCATCTTCTTCTACTGACACTTGCTTCTCCTGAAAGTGTGATTATATTTGTTTTAGAAGTCGATATGATACCTCTAACACTTGTGTCCGTCTTACGAGTCTTACTTTATCTTGTCCTTCGCTACTACTATCTCCATCGGTGTCCGATCCGTCACTGACGTCATCGTTATCGCTTTCATCTGTATCCGCATTAGATGGAAGTTCTTTCAGTTCTTTATTCTTCATTTCTTTCTCTTCAGCATCTGCTTTCGTCTTCACATGATTCGACTTAACTACCACTTTCTTCTGTTGTTGTTTCTTGTTTCCCGATTTCTTACCACCGCCTTTGCTCTTCTTTTGCCATACTAGCTTTTTCTAAAGCGAAATTCGATCAAATGAATCTTGTTTCGTATTAAAGCAACAAACGTATAGGCTTCCAAGTTACCTGTGGCTGATCGCTCGCGCCGCCTTCCTTGTTCTCCTTGTCTTCGTCTTCTAGAGTAATGGCATTAGTCGCCGTCTTATTTGCAGACTCGTTGTCACCAGTTAACAGGCTTCCTAATGATGTGCGCGTCAGACTCACAGTGACCGTGACGATGGCGCCTGCTGTAACGACCGCAGATTCCTCGTCATCCAGAACTAAAATTGAATATTTCAGTAAGATTAAAATTTCGATAGCCATTACGTATCTCTTGCTCCTCATTCTTCTTACCTTCTGTATGAACCTTGAAATCAATTAGCGGCATTGTGCCGCAAACCCTTAAAATATCTTTGTACTGGTCATCACTGAGGGATTTAAAGATATCTCGTCTATCATCGGCTCGCAATTGGCAGAATTGTTGAATCGATCTTATATGTCGTTTCTTGGACATAAAATATTTTTGCATTTCTTCGGTCACGTGAGGAAGTTGAAGCAGAGGGCTCTTATTATCCCAAAGGCCTTGGACAATCATTGGACTCATTTTCATCACAGACTCTATTGTTTCTAATGACGGTAGGCGACCAACTGGAATTGAGACAAGTTAGCGTTAGGGCACTTCTTCAAAATTTCAATATAGAAGTGTGGACCTTACTTCGTCCTGCATGGGCTAACATGATTAACTGTGATACGCAAGTGACCATTTCTTGAATGAGGTAGGGACACTTTTTAACCACTAACTGACGGTCAAGCTCTAAAGTAAATGGAGGGAGCTGCATTCTGCTCAAGTGAGCATGGAGAAGGGATCTTGCTTTGATTGAGTAATGAAAGCAAAGTGGTCGTTCTTTGTTTCTCTCGTTCAAGTTCGGAAGTTGCTTAATTAACTAGAAATTACAAAGCAAAAATTATTGCGAGCCCTGATTGTTTGAAAGAGTGGCAGGTGTCATATACTACCTGTGGAACTTCCATATTGTCCGTCGCCCTTTCCTGAATTTCGGAGTTATGACTTCTCTCAAATTCCAAAGACGCGGCTAAGACCATTATTGCTCTCTTCAGGATCATGTGAGGAGTTTTGTGAAAAAAGTAGTAATACAGCTGCGTCGTGTCTAAAAGAACCTAATTCACCAATTCACCAATTCACCACATTAAGAGTCGTTACAACTTGGAGTTTAAATCAATAATATGTGCTCCGCACCTTGTCACTAGAATACTGGATTGAGCGATACCACCATATTCCAACGGTCGTTGGAAGTGCAATCATGAAAACTAAGGCATACAAGCCCAACACCCAAACTGAATTCTCCTTGTCGACAATCCAAGATGGTAGTGCAATTCCAAAACTCATGGCTCCTGGGCCATCTGGATTGCCATATCGTTCCCAATTTCGTCTCGCAGTGTCATCTGTCAAGGCCTGGTAAGCTGGATTCAGTAGAAACCGTTTAGGGCCTTGTGGTTACAACAAAAATAGAACTGCCCATTTTACTAACCTTTATTAAGCTTCATGAATAATTTTTCATTTCCTGTTTCTTTATCGGGATGGTAAATGAGAGAAAGACGCCTGTAAGCTTTCTTGATTTCTCCTTGTGATGCACTCTGAAATTCAATGGACAAGAGTAGGTTATCAGCTCTGCCCGAAGTCCAATCAATTGAAACTAACCATTTCGACACCAAGAATTTCATATGGGTCGAAGTTTGCATATTCGTATTCCGCTTGAGTAACTTTATACAATACGAAGGCAAATAGTATCCAGCCAAGGGTGAGAGCAACTCTGATAGCAAATCGTTTTAATTTTCTTTTAGGCTCTTTCTTCTTCAAGATTCCTTCCTTCACCATGCACCCATCGCAATTGCAGCCTATTTCACTGAGTTTCTTAGCTTCTGAAAATATGAATCAAAGGGTACGAGTTCATCAGCATTTGGTTCTCCAAGTATTAGAATCATGTGGTCAGTCTCAAGTACTGAAGGTTTTGCTTGCGGTTGTAACTTACTTGGAACAACTGGATTCGGCCAGAAGTAGTACGTCGATGGGAACAAAATCAACCCCAGAAACGACAGCACAAAGTAGAGGAATGTGCTTCCACTTTCATCGTATTGAAACTTCTGTCCGGCCATTGTATAACTTGTTTTTAATTCCGGTACGTACGCGAAGTTGACTTCTTGGGAAGTTTGTTGAAATTAAAAATTTGAAACTGCACCCTTACGGAATTATACTGGAGCGCTATTGGAAAATCTGCTCCACATTTCCTATTTCAAGCGTTTTGAAATAGGAAATCAAATCAATTGACAGAATTAAATGAACAAGTGCAAGATCCGTAAATGCTTCCAATTCAACGTACGTGACTGAACTTTTTGACAATAAATTTTAAATTTTTGCAAGACACGTCATTGACACTTGGTCGTGAACACAGAACCGCTACTTGACACAAATGCAACTCTGTTAGCTTTCATGCTCGAAAGGTGCCTCTGACAGGCCTTTCAGAACTCTCCTTACTACCGCAGCTACAATATGCAATAAGCAATGGAACTGAATACAAAGGAAACTTTCGTAATTTTACCAGCGGGATTGTGCACGGGATGAAAGCATTTACATGATTTATCAAGACGCAATCGGGAATCTTCATACCTATTCGTCAATTTGTTTGCAGTTTGCTAACGATCAATTTGGACAGTTACGTCTTGCACTCAAAGCGCTGCAGTTACACGTGCTTCTTCACACTTACACCGATACGTCATTTACGTGCTGTCATTTACGAGTCTTCCGTCGCTTGATATCTAACTCCTGCCGGGCCCGACGTGTAAGATGATATGTTGATTTTATATTGTACGAGGCCTCTACAACCACGTGTCAATTAATCTGTTGCTTGTGTGTTCCAGATCTCTTTTTCTTGATCGCCGACAATGGCATCGATAGATACCAAGACCAAGAGCAAAGGACTGGATGAACAAATTGATTCCTTGCTCCAAGAACGAGCTTCACTGATCAGCACTTTGGAAGTTCGTTTAGCTGAGTTCAATGAAAAGATGACGAATCTGCATAATCACGAGCAAGCGTCAAAGTGGAGTTCAATGGTTGAAACAAGAAGGAAGAACCTCGAAATGAAGCACAAAATGCTGGAACTGAGCCTTAAGTAAGCAAGAATTCCAAGACCCAAAATAGATTCGACATTCATGCTATATCGCTATATGCATTGCCTTGTCTGTCACTTAGAAAGTTGAAATTAAAGCAAGAACTGGAAGCCTGCCCTGAAGCCATGATGGAAGATCTAAAGCAAATGCTCAAGGAGATACTTGACGAAAATGATAAACTTGAAGCAGATTTAAAGCATTGGGAAGAAGTGTAAATGAGCATTATTCCTACATATTCCTGCTGAAATTAAGATTCTACAAGGATTGATTTATTTGCAGTGAAGCTCAATACACGGCTCTTGGTCCGCCCTTCAAAGAACTCCTGCAAGAATGGATTGAATTAGAAGAGAAAATTGCTGTGAAAGAATGGACGCTGAAGGAGTTGGAGAACATGCAGAATTGTTCCGGTTTTGATGATTCAAGCATGCTTAGTGATAGTTTTCATGCGTGATACCTCAGCATTATGCTCATATTATTTTGTACTTCAATAAGTGGAGATTTAATATACAAATGTGAAAAATAAATGCGTTCGCGAACGGCTTCACCTCTCATTGGTTGAACTAGCGCGAAGAGTCAAGCAGCGGCATTGTAATTTTTCTGCGAAACCGGCTGGCAGTGGCATGCGGCAAAGGATAACGACGCGAAATAAGTAAATGCAACACAGGTGCGAAGAGAAAGTTCCGAAATCGAAAGAAATAACCGTGGTTTCAAAAGCTGTGAAAAATCTTACAGGAGGTGGTGTGCAAGAAGGAAAGCCTAAAAAGTAAATTCTCTTGGGATCTTCACCCAACTTATCCGGTTACGGACTGAAATAGAAAATATTTCTTAGGAAAAGAGTTGGAATTTTGCTCTGTGAGTCATGCAAATGTATCTCAAGATTCGAAAAGAAATGTGCGGAAAGTTTTATGCTGGTGTTGCCCATACAAAGTTTCATCTACCAGTTTTGTACATGTTTACGTTTTGCGAATGTCACGAGTTTCAGCTCGAGCTGCAGGATCTTTTCAAGTCTATGTTTTTTGCAACAGGAAGATTTCTCCCGTGTGACTAGTCGTAGTCGGATAATTGCTCAAGCACCAAACTTGTGTGTTGTTTTGGAGTGTTCACAACTATCACGCTGAGACCTCTAATCTGAAGGCGGCAAAGAATAAATTGCATGCATTTATCAGGTGGCAGCCGAATTTATTGCACAGAAAAAGAAATCGATCTTATCAATTCAATTGACTGAATTCCGATTTCACCATTGAATGGAAGGAATCACTCCACCGGAATGTATGAAAAAGCATGACAGGTGTGCAACTTGCAGTGGCACTCCACAGTCATAAAAGTAGGGCAGCCTTTCATTCTTTCTTCATCTGAATGTCCGAGTTCAACAAAAATTCGAAAAACCATTGTTCAGATTCATCTTTCACTTCGGTTGTCTACCCCATGACATCGCCAGAGACTGAAGTCGTGCTCTGGTCCGTGTTCTGGGTGGGATATTATTGATTCCACATTCAATCTAGAATCGACCATCAGTGGGACATCCAGCGCTGGACTAATCTGGTAATGGTTCCCGGTCCTGAACGTTTAATAAATGAAGAAAAGGTATATTATGGTGGCAAATATTGTCCTAGTGTGCATTCACCTCAAGAAGGAATGGACTGTCGCTCAGATTGCGTAACGAATCGAGCTTTGTACCCGGATCCGGGACAAGAAGGGTACAGATAATTACAGGATGATCACAGTTTATGGAAACACTCGTATATGCACACGTAGGTTTGAAACCAAGCGGCGGTTTCGGTTCCTTTCTGTTTGTACTTGCTCACTGACTTTTGCTCTTCATAAAATCAGTGCAATTGTAAATAATTCGACCGAAAATGGTTCCAAAAGTTCTACCGGAAGCAGGTCCGGGCACTTTCCAGAGACAATAAGTCCATTCGTAGCACCAAGGCTCACTTGTAAAAGGCCGATACAACGTTAAGTGTGAAGTGCATACACTCCATCGTCAGCAATATTGGTAAGCGCCGTTCGGCAACGGTTCCCAGCCCTGAAGAACAAAAGCTACCCCC